>VZRV01003631.1:727-12790 GCA_013398115.1 Falcunculus frontatus | reverse complement strand
TTATAGATATATTGATGCATAAATTCACCTTTCATTTCATCTTTAGTGTTACATCATATATAAGTTTTCTTCAGTAGTGTTTAAATCGTAGTGATCCGTAATATAATTTGGATTTGATTGCTGCTATTGATGATTACTGGCATTAATTTTGATTGCTGCTGACTGCAGTGATAATTAATATAATAATATTGTAATTATTCTTGCCTACTGACTGCTGCTATTAATAGAATTATTTTTAATTGACTCCTGCTGTAATTAAATAGTATCACAAGAGTACTGGGATACAACTGATTGCTGATAACAATATTATAAACTGTGCTAGTTGGATGCATATCCGGGTAGAAAAAGCTGGAGACTGACTTTGGACAAGGAACTGCAGGGACAGGACAAGGGGGAAAGGCTTCCCACTGCCAGAGGGCAGGAATAGATGGGATATTGAGAAGGAATTGTTCCCTGGGAGGGTGGGGAGGGGCTGGGCTGGAAATCCCAGAGAAGCTGTGGCTTTCCCTGGATCCCTGGAAGTGTTTCAGGTCAGGTTGGTTGGGGCTTGGAGCCACCTGGGATAGTGGGAGGTGTCCCTGCCCCTGCCAGGGGGAGGAATGGGATGGGCTTTAAGGCCCTTTCCCACCCAGACCAGTCCGGGATTCTCTGGGTCACTTCACTGATCCTGGGGACACTTCCCAGAAGTGAATTTTGGGGTATTTTTGGCAGTGTGTAATAAAAGGGGAGGGGCTGCAGAGGGGCCCTGTGACCCCCCCCCAGCTGCTGCTTCACGGGTGGGTTCTGCTGGCTGAGAGCTTTTCCTTGCAAAACCTGTTCCCTTCTGCACTTGTCCTGCTCCCTCTGGCTCACCCCACGTCCCCAGGGCCCCACCTGCCCCAGAGCATGCCAGGGCTGGCTCCAGGGAGCCGGGGGAGCTCCCAGTCAGTCAGGAGAAGGCAGGGAGAAGGTGTGGGGTCTGTCCTGGCCCCTGCAGCCCAGCTGGGATTTCCTCCAACGAGGGTTCAGGGGTGGGGAAGCAGCTGTGGGAGGGAAGGGCCTCGTTACAAATGAGTGATTGAGATGGCTCAAAAAATCATCGGCAAGGGGATCAATAAAAAGCAGATTTAATATGAAGCCGGAGCACAGCAAAAGTGTCCTAGGATACAATGTAAGATGTAACCAAAAGCATGTATTCTATCGTGNACAGCCAGCCCTGACCTATGGGACCCCTGGAGGACTAGAGCTACGCCACTGGACCTTCAGGTGAAGACCAGACTCTTTTCTACAGGATCACTGCTTCAACAGGACCACTTCATCTGGACTGCTACCAACACCCTGACCGACAGGGTGCCAGGTTGTATCTGACTTTGTCAGTGCTTTTCCTTGTATTATTTCACTTAGTTTTAATTTTTCCTATTAGATTTTAATCCTGACTTGTGATCTCCCACTGGTTTGTTTTCAAACCAATACAAAAAGAAACAGGAGCTGGTCAGACAGCAGCAGTGCCTGGGAGCAGTCGGTGTTTCTGATCAGCTCCAGAGGAGCTGAGCCCAGGTGCTGTTTGTTAAGGCCGAGGCCTAATGAGCTTTTCTCAGATCATGGAAAAGGGGGGGGGGATGCACCCCCACAATCCACCCTGTGACTAAAGCCAGCTTCTTCTGCTCCACACTGGGGGGGGTGTGGTGACCTCTGGCCTCTGTGCCTGTAAACAGAGATTTAATTACGCTCCAATTATAAATTGAGTAAAACTTTGATCAGGTTACCTTTTTTCATGGCTTCTTTGAATGTGATGGAACAACTTTATCTGTGTGGGGCAGGTTTGTGTGACAGTGTGACTGGTCCAGCCAATGTGCACGCTCTAACATGAAGGACAATGTTCAGCAAGGAGCTTTATAAGATAAAAACCAGCAAGGTTACAATAGGATGCAGATGTAGAATTCCTCTTGCAGTTGGGGACCACCTGAACAGGATGTCCCACCAGTGATGTTCTCCATCTCTTATCGCTCTTTCCAAGACACGGTGTATTCCTCCTGTATCCTGATGAACAGGGATCAGAGTCCCGTGTCCATCACCTCGGGCACATGCCAGCAGTCAACACAGATCCTCGTGCTGCCATCATTTTTTCAGCAGTGCCAGGTTCATTCCAATAGGAGCAAGCAGCAAAGCCTGACAGGATGTGTAGGTGGACTGCAGGAATTCATGGGTTGTGACAGGAGCTGAAGACTTGAAGGCACATCCCCTGATTTTGGGAAAATGACAGACACAAATGGTTGAGTGATGGCTTCTTTCCATAGCAGGGCAGTCTCTAAGTATGGAATCACAAACAGTTCTCATACAAACACCACCCTCTCCGATAAACACAGGCGCAGTCTCAGGAATTTCATCAGGATGTATTTCCAAGTGACAAACATTCTGCTCAGTGTCAAGGCACCCGTCCTGGGCCTTGATGGTGTTCCTGTCACAAGGAAATCCCTGTTGTTCTCACACAATGCAGGCAGCTACATCACTGTCAGCTGGTGATCCTTCTCATCAACTCTTCCCCAGTCAGGAAATAGATCTGAGAGGAGCCATTGATTGGTTCCTAATGCTGATAAGGATGATTGCAGTGGATATTTCAGTTGGTATCAATCACCTGTTCCTGAGTTTATTCTGGTTGTTAGGATTCAGCATCCATGCTATTTAACACTCTGAACCCTGTCCCCAAAGGAATGGTCACATCTCTCCAGGGTGGTTTTTGAGAGGGGAGGGTCTGTCCATGCAGCCAGGCCAACCACCCTGCACAGGATGGAGCCAGGAATGGTGAGCAGGCAAGTTTACTTGCAAAGGATTATATATATTGACCTGCCTTGATATCTCCCCTCATCTGAGGGACCACGAAGGGTTAAACTTGTCGCGGACCTCGATATGGGATGGCATAGGGCTCAATTTTAGAAACCTGTGGGGATGAGGTTTCCCCAGTCTTATCAGGAGCCTGGGAGTAGTGGAATGCACTGTGAGGGTTAAGTGGTGCCAACACACAGCTGTGGATACCTTATTGCTCCACATGCATGCTATCCCCCTTTCCATATTTGGGTTCCCTGGAATGCTCAGGGAGCAGCTTCTGCTCTTGTAAATCTGTTCCTCCAAGGAGGTGTATTGGGAACTGAGGAAATAAATTCAGTGCTTGGAGGTTGTGTTTCACGTATTCCAGTGAACTTTCCCTCTGCTGAATTCATGTTATTAGGTGGAGTTCCTGGCTCTGTAAAATTATCGCTGCCTTCATTAACAATGGTCCTTGCAATGCATTCAGGCTCAAGTGTGGCCACAGCTGTTAGCAGAGTGACCACTACAGACGGGAAAAGGGAGGGTGTCCATCCCATGAGTTGGGCTTGGTGATGCCTGTGTCCAGTGTGGTCCATTGTGGTGCTTATTTCTTCTGTGAGGGGAAGAACTTTATCTCCAGTGGAGATGGGCTGGCTCCATTCCTAGTATTATTTTCTGAAGAGTAAAACTGAAACAGGTCTGGGGCGGGATGTGGGTGGTGGTTTCCCAGACACGTTACCCCACTGAAAAGAAGGAAAAATCCAGTGTGCACTGATTCTGTGTCCCACTCTTGTCAGTAGCTTCCCAAGCAAGTGGACCACAAAGTTTAGTCAGGGTCATAGGCACAGATCCAATTTGGGGTAATTTGACCATAATGGGCTGCCCTGGCTGCAGGGACACCACACCCCGCCCCAGACCTGTTTCAGTTTTACTCTTCAGAAAATAATACTAGGAATGGAGCCAGCCCATCTCCACTGGAGATAAAGTTCTTCCCCTCACAGAAGAAATAAGCACCACAATGGACCACACTGGACACAGGCATCACCAAGCCCAACTCATGGGATGGACACCCTCCCTTTTCCCGTCTGTAGTGGTCACTCTGCTAACAGCTGTGGCCACACTTGAGCCTGAATGCATTGCAAGGACCATTGTTAATGAAGGCAGCGATAATTTTACAGAGCCAGGAACTTGATGGAAGACGGAGCACCTGGTTCAGGTTTTGTGAAGACCGCTCTGCTCACAGGGCTCCCGGTGGGTCCACGCCCATTACTGAGTTGCTGCAGTATTTTGGGGAGTGGAGCATCCCACCCAGTCCTGTGTGATTTAAGGCTCTTTTTCAAGAGCCCATCACCACTTCCTGTGATTTCATTTGGCTGAGGGTAGGATGGGGTGTGAAATAACCATTGAGTTCCTTCCCGTGTGGCCCATTCTTGTAGCTCCTTATGGGAGAGATGTGAGCCATTCTCCCTTTGGATGGTATCAGGAGCAGGCAGACTTGAGAACCAGGCTGGCAGTCCCCTCATTGTGCTCTGCCCATCAGCCCTTTGGCATTTTAAGACCCTAGAGCTGTTCCTGTACTGATGTGTGGGGTGGTGCTTTAGCAGGGTGATCTAACTGTAATTTCAGTCTGCACTGAGGGCATTCTGTAAGAAAGGTTTCACAGGTTTTCCTGTTTGGGGGCCAACCTTTGCTGTGTACAGCAAAATCAAGGGCTTCTTTACCGGTGTGCCCTGATTTCTCACGGTACCAATCCCCCAGTTGATACCAATCCCAACTGGATTTTTTGTGCAGCTCCTTCTGGGGGAGCAGAGCCCTTCAAAATAGACTCCAGCAAATTACAGGGTCCTCTGGTTTGTACAGGCTATTCCTGGTATATTTTCTCAGCTTGTTTCACTGCTGGAACTCAAGATAAAATCCCTTTTCCCATTTGGAATGTCTCTGTTCTGCCTCTTGAAATGCAGTCTAAGTAAACAGGAGAGGTCCATCAGGGCCCATTGGAAATGGGTCACAGTGGGTACCGTGCTCTGCAAAACCCCGTTCTCCTACAACAGCGTTGTGGGGATGCACTGGTCCCAGTGAGCGAGATGTTTTTAATTCCAGTATTAGGAATTAAAATTTTGACTGCCTCCTCAAGTTCTAAATTCCATTCCAGTGCAAGGGAGCACAGACACTACAACAACCCAGGGAGGGAACACTCAGCAGAAAGGTTTTATGGTTGTGTGCCATAGGTGTGGCAAAAGAGGGCGTGTCGCAAAGTATCGCAGGGCACCAGCCCCCATTAAGCAAAGCAACAAGCATATCTCCACAGACCATTGCTCCATGCAGCCACTGGGAAACTGAAGGGTCAGCGTGAGATGGCTCCGTGTGAAGACATAAATGGAGTCATCGTAGACCGCCAGGGTCTGACCCAGCAGCGACAACAACACGCTGCACGGGACATGAAATCGACCTCAGAACAAGGACTGTAGCTCTTTCTCCCCGACTGGACAAACGTAGCCGTGAGTTGCAAAGCACCACCCAACACGCAACTTTTCATTCATGGCAACACCACTGCCACACCACAAGGATTTGAAGTCCTGCCCATTGTCAGTAACACGGGCACCACAGGGGCACTGCTAATACAGGTGAGATGCATTGCACCTCCATTCTATATACCATCGGCTTGTGTCCTAACCCGAGCCACCGCCCTGCCACCATCCCCTCGGGGATGCCAACCATCAGCGGCATGGGTTGAGTTGGTGAGGGGGGACAAACCCATGATGGAGTGCAAGCTGCATCTTGAGGACAGTAGTGCTGATTTGAGAGGCATGGTTGACAGAGGTGCAGATGTGACGGTCATCTCTAAGACCCAGTGGCCACCATGTTGGGAGTTGCAGCCTGCAGCTGGTGTTGTCACGGATTTTGGAGGATCGCAAGCAGCAAAAATTAGCAAAAGTGTTGTGCAGGTAGAGGGACCGGAGGGGCAAGTTGCATCTATCTGCCCCTATGTCATCGATTCCGGTTCTACGTTGTGGGGTAGGGATCTCATGTCACAATGGGGCACAAGAGTTGAGATTCCTGCTAAACGGCAGGATTTTTAATTGGGGCCACTGTGGAGCGCCCAACACAAGTGCTCCATTGGAAAACTGATTCTGCCATTTGGATTGACCAGTGGTCCCTATCAAGGGAGAAATTAAAGGCGCTCAACCAGCTCGTGGATAAGCAGCTACCAAGGGGCATATTGAGCCAACTAACTCCCCTTGGAACTCCCCGGTATTTGCTATCTGGAAGCCGGGGAGAGACAAATGGCAGCTCCGCCACGACCTGAGAAAAATCAATGATATCATTGTAGACATGGAACCCCTACAACCCAGAATGCCCTCACCTGCCATGCTTCCAAGAAATTGGAAACTCATTATTATTGACATTAAGGACTGCTTCTTTCAGATCCCCTTGCACCCTGACGACACACTTCAGTTTGCGTTCTCGGTTCCATTGATTAACTGAGAAGCTCCCTTGCAGCGCTACCACTGGAAGGTCCTTCCACAGGGCATGAAAAATTCACCCACGATCTACCAGTGGTATGTCGCTCGCATTCTGTCACCTGTCCACCATGCTGCCCCATAGGCCATCCTCCTGCACTACATGGATGATGTCCTCATCTGTGCCCCAAATGATGGCTGCCTGGAGTGGGCCTTCAGAAAGGTGACTGAGGCCTTAAAGGTACGTGGGTTCGAACTCCAGGAAGAGACAATCCAGTGAACCTCCCCCTGGAAGTACCTAGGCCTCAGGATCTGCAAAACCATCATTGTTGCCCAGCCCATTAAGCTCGTAGATAACACAAAAACTTTGCAAGAGCTGCACCAGCTGTGTGGGTCCATCAACTGGGTCAGGACCTGGCTTGGTATTACAACAGAGGACCTGGCCCCTCTCTTCAACCTCCTACGCAGTGACTGAGACCTGAACTCGCCAAGGACCCTTGCGGCAGAAGCAAGAACATCGCTTCAAAAGGTGCAGCAGGCGCTGGAGGAACAGAACACCCACAGGTATGAGCCAAGACTGCCGTTCCAACTGACAGTCTTGGGAAAGGCACTGCACCTTCACAGGCTGCTTTTTCAGTGGGACTCGGTGTTGGGAGACCCCCTCCTCATCATCGAGTGGGTGTTTCTCCCTCATCACCAGCCCACCAAGAGCCTCACCACACCACAGGAACTCATGGCTCAACTCATTATGAAAGCCAGAGTGAGACTGTGCACCCTCGCGGGGTGCGACCTTTCATGCATTTATCTGCCAATTATCTCTGAGACCTTGGAGTTTCTGCTCCAGAGCAACACGAACATACAGTTCGCACTTGATAGTTACCCGGGATAGGTATCAATTCATTACCCAAAACACAAAATCTTCAATTCGGCCTTCAACCTGATCCCAAGAGAAATTCAAAGCAGGAAACCACTCGATGCTTTGACTATTTTTACAGACGGCTCTGGGAAGTCACGTAAGTCAGTCATGACTTTGCGAAATACCAAGACACGGAAGTGGGAGTCCAATGTCAAAGTGATATCTGGGTCACCACAGGTTGTGGAACTAGCCGCCGTTGTCAGAGCATTCGAGAAATTTTAAGAACCATTTAATCTGGTCACTGATTCAGCATATGTGGCTGGGGTAACTATGCAAGCTGAAAACGCCTTGCTCAAAGAGGTCTCTAACAAAAAAATCTTTGGGTTGCTCGCAAAGTTAATCTGTCTTATGTCCCACCGAGATCAACCCTTTTATGTAATGCATGTGAGGTCACACACCAGCTTTCCAGGGCCCATAGCAGAGGGGAACTGAAAAGCAGACATTCTGGCCATGCCTGTCCAGCATGTCAACTTGCTGGATACTTTCCATCAAGCAAAGCTGAGCCATGAGAAATTCCACCAAAATGTCCCCGCCTTGGTCCGGATGTTCCACCTTACCCGTGACCAGGCGAGGGCCATCGTGGTGACTTGCCCCAACTGCCAGAGATACCAACTTCCATCTCTTGGCAGTGGGGTGAATCCAAGAGGAGTCAATGCCTGTGAGGTGTGGCAAACTGACATCACGCACTTCCCAGCCTTTGGCTGGCTCAAATACCTTCACGTGTCCGTAGACACGTTTTCTGGGGCCGTGTTCGCATCAGCCCATGCCGGTGAGAGAGCGACTGATGTGGAACAGCACCTGGTCCGGGCATTTGCCACTCTTGGTGTCCCACAAAAGATCAAAACTGACAATGGGCCAGCATACGTGTCAAAGCAGCTGCAGCAGTTCCTGCAGTCCTGGGGTGTCGAGCACACCGCTGATATCCCACACTCGCCAACAGGACAGGTGATCATTGAGTGAACTCATCAGACTCTAAAAGGGCTCCTGGAGCGGCAGAAACGGGACTTTGAACTGAACTCACCGACTGCTAGACTAAGCCAAGCCCTCTTCACGCTCAACTTCCTAAACTGCACTTTCAAGGAGCCTGATCCACCTGTCCCGAGGCGCTTCTCCAACGAGACACATGCCAAACTCAAGGAGAAGGTGCCAGTGGTCGTACGTGACCCAGAGACAAAAGAGGTACAGGGACCTTTCAATTTAATCACTTGGGGACGAGGTTACGCCTGTGTCAGCACCCCGGCAGGACCTCGATGGATCCCCAAGAAATGGATCAAGCCCTACGTACCAACACNGTGAAAATGTTGAGTTCCTTAGCTTTCTTTTACTCTGCTGAGTTCATTTGTTAACATTATGATTATGTCTCTCCAGAGGAACCACTTGAGACACCTGGCATCCACCATGCACCACCTAGCCAGCCACCTCCCATCCCTGCTGCTCCTGTGCCTTGCAGTCCCTTGGATGCTCTTACCAAGTCAATCATGGATCATCCCTCAACCCAAGAAAAACGTGTGGGTCACCCTAGCCCAAGCCCTCCACCAAGATCAGATGTGCTTGTTGTCAGCAGCAGTTGATGACCCACTGTCAACCTGCCTGGTGGGGATCCCATTTAAGCCCTCAGAATATCCCCAAAGCTTGCTGAATTTCCAAAAAGAAATCAATACAAAAAAGGTCTCCCATCGTGTTTTTACCCACTTCCATGTTACCTACAAAATCCCGCTTCCCATAATCGACCCCCTAGCTTTGTGGAGGCAATGGCTCGACAAATTACCCAGACTGCAAAACGAACCCCAGGAATTCGAAATCATTGGCTCTGCACATGCTCACTTTTGTGTTAATTTTGATTTTAAGCCCCACAGATACTATCATGATGTTAAGCAATTCCAGCACGTCATACAATACAAAAAAGAATTTACCACTGCCAATTGGTGTCACCTTTTAAATAAAGAATCCATGCCCTCCACAAAGGATGAGTAGTACCCTAATCCCCTAAAATGAGACAAAAGAATGTTCCTGATCTGTGGCGACCGTGCCAGGGCAGGCATCCCCTCTTACCTTGTAGGAGGTCCTTGTACCCTAGGGCGATTATCCATTGCTTCTCCCAACATGACTCAAATTTCTAATTGGAATAAACCCAGAATTCATAAAAGGGGTGCAAACCAATTGGATGAGAGCTGCAACTCCAACATTTACCATTGGTCCAGATCTAAAAGAATCGCCGTTTCTGTTTTTCTACCCTGGGTGGCAGCGGCAAAAGCTCTAAGTGAATTGGGACACTTAGAGTGTTGGGTTACAAAGCAAGCAAAAGCAAAGCAAACCTTACTTCCAACTCCCTCAGTGACCTCCTTGAAGAGGAGAAAATAACCAGGCAAGCCACTCTACAAAACAGGGCAACCATCAACTTCCTGCTCCTGGCACACGGGCATGGGTGTGAAGACCATGAGGGAATGTGCTGCTTCAGCTTATCCACCAAGAGCCAAAGCATCCATGCTACCATCTCAAAGATGAGAGCAATGATCAAAGACATCAAATTTGAAACTGAACAGTGGGCCTCAAAGGCACTTAATGACTCTTTTATACAACTAAAGAGCTCCATCAATGATGTGGCACAAAATGCTGGATGATGGCTGCGAAACCTTTTTAAAGACTATGGACTTTCAGGGTGGTGGGCCTCTATTGCAAAAGACATTAACCTCGTTGTGGTTATCATTCTTTCAGTTTGCTTAGCTTTTGTTGTTCTCAAAAAATTTCTGTTAACTTATGTTCATTTTTTAATAAGCAAAAAGGGGGAGATGTGGCGGTGCAGGTGGCCAAAGCCGCCCAGACCTCTAAGGGCAACACCAACCCCAAGCAGTGGTGGTCAAAGGCTTGAGCCTGATCTCCCACTCCTTGGCTTGGGTGAGAGCCCACAATCCCCCAGTTCCATGGTTTTTATACTTAGTTATGGTTGGTTCATGTTTTCCGCTCCCTGTTTTATGTATGAAGTTATTAATATTCATTCCCATTTATTAATATGTATATGTTCTAGAAAGTTCTGCTTTATTCAACACCCCATTGGTTCCTCCTCCAAGTCTCTCCTTTGTATTGTCCTCATTGGTCCCCTCAGCTGTCACCCTGCCTTTTATCTCCAACTTTATTGGCTATTTCTCTTATCCCCGCCTGTCCTGCCCTCCATATATAAGTTTAATCCCCTCATTAAAATTCGGCTCTTTGTCCCTGTCCCTCTGTGCTAATAAACCTTCACGTGGATTACCATACGAGGAGTCCCCTCTCTCCTTCTTTGCCTCCACCTGCGCACCCGATCATCTGCCCAGAGGAAGCTCTCTCAGGTGGGGGGGCTGGTCCTTGGACTCTTTTGTCGCCGCCTTATCGAGGACTTGGCAAACTGACCCCCGAGCTATCCGGTAATCTGGGCTTGTGTGCCTTAGTCAGGAGTCCTCTTTCTCTCCATATGGCTCCATGGGCATGAACAATTCCATAAGCACATTTGGAATCAGTCCAAATACTAACTTTCTTTCCGTTTTCCAGTTCCAATGCTTGAGTGAGGGCTATCAGCTCAGCCTTTTGCGCTGAGGTGCCTGCTGGTGGTGGGTTTGACTCGATTACCTCCGAGACCGTAATCACAGCATACCCCGCCATTCGCACTCCCTGTCTCACAAAACTGCTGCCATCAGTGAACCAGTTCATGGCATCTGGGAGCAGCTCCTCCTTTAGGTCTGGGCGGCTGGAGTACACAGCTTCAATGGTCTCTAGGCAGTCGTACACTACAGGTTCATTTTTGGACTTTCCTTGCAGAAAAGAGGCAGGGTTAAC
Source organism: Falcunculus frontatus (assembly GCA_013398115.1). Lineage (NCBI taxonomy): Eukaryota > Metazoa > Chordata > Aves > Passeriformes > Falcunculus > Falcunculus frontatus. The sequence continues at coordinate 1,819 of VZRV01003631.1, read as the reverse complement.
AACATTGGTCACTTGAATTTCAGCATCATCAGATTCAGCCAAGAGTGCTTGATATTTTAGGAACCTCGAAGGAGACAGCCAATGGTTCCCTTTCTGCTCTAAAACGTCTGACACCGTGTGTGACACTAAAACATCTTTTGTCCTAGTGTAAGCTTCCTTGCTTTTTCAATGTTCACAATCACTGCTTCTACTGCCCTAAGGCAGGCAGGCCAGCCTTTGCTAACAGTATCGAGTTGTTTAGAAAAATAGGCTACTGCCCTTTTGTAAGGACCCAGGTGTTTTGCCAGAACCCTTAAGGCTATTCTTTGTCTCTCATGTGAGAATAACCAAAAGAGTTTACTCATGTCAGGAAGTCCCAAGGCTGGGGCCCTCATGAGCTCGTGCTTAAATTTTTCAAAGGTGTGATTTGTTTCAGGGGTCCACACCACAATATTTTTAGAAATTTCCACTAGCTCGTACAAAGGTTTCACAATTAATCTGTAGTTGTATATCCACAACCAGCACCAACCTGTCATTCCAAGAAAAGCATGGATTTCTCTTACAGTTTGTGGCTCAGGTGTTTGGCAGATCGCCTCCTTTTGTGCGCTTCCCAGGAATCATTGTCCTCCAGAGACTTCATATCCGAGATAGGTCACCTGTTGTTGTACCAGCTGAACTTTCTGTTGAGACACTCGATAACCATTTAGTCCAAGAAAATTCAACGGACTTATTGTCCATCCAAGGCACTCTTCAGTAGTTTTTGTAGCAATTACCACATCATCTACATACTGTAGGAGTGTTTCCTCCCCAGGCAGAGACTGCCGTTGTTCCAATTCTTTGGCCAATTGATTCCCAAAAATTGGGGGACTGTTTTTGAACCCCTGAGGCAACACCGTCCAGGTAAATTGGTTTTTCCTGCCTGTGCTAGGGTTCTCCCATTCCAAAGCAAATATGTTTTGATTTTCTTCTGCAAGTGGCAGGCAGAAGAAATCGCCTTTAAGATCTGATGCCTGAAGTGGCTACCTGGAAACAGAGACCAGACAGGAATAAGGGAATAAAGGTGATATTTATTTGAAAGGCCTTCAAAGGTACATCCTGGGGAGCCCAGAGGCT
>VZRV01003630.1:359633-547325 GCA_013398115.1 Falcunculus frontatus | reverse complement strand
TTTAGATTTGAGGGAGTGGGCAAGGTTTACATCTTCAAAGTACAACTCAGACATACAAGAATTGTCTGCAGACAGTTTCTAGAACAACAGTGATGTATGACAATTTGTTGACGAATACATACTCCTTCCAACACCTATTTTAAAATCAAAGAGAAATTTATAAACCCTCCACCTCCACTGACTATGTATAATAGAGCCAATGCCTTCGTTTGGACACCATTTTCAGGTGTAGTCAAATAAGCTATCTATTAAGTTTCATTCTCAAGACTACCATATCAAATAAGTCCCTTGAAATGGTGGCAAATTTCAGAGATACTCAAATTTGATACTCAAATTGTGGCTGTAGGGTTAAGATTTTTCTTCTTTAGAAAGAATAAGAAAGTAAATAAGAATTAAAACCCATGGTAATATTATTTTTTAATTTTTATATATTTGAATTTAAATTTTAGTTTATATTTTTCCTACTTTCTCCTAACTAGATTCACATTTTTAATACCTGAATTTAGTAAGACATGGCCATCATATGATTAATCAATGAATCTCTTGTGCCATTTCTTATTATTAAACTCTGTGGAATGTTCTTCAGAATTCTTATTCAAATGGAAAAAAAGCTGCAAGAGTTTTGATGAACTCTTTCCCCATTGACTTGTCCTTCCCCACTGACTTGTTTGAAGAACATCTGTTCATCTGATCATGGTGCTCTTTGTATCCTTGGACTTCTAATGCACCCAGGTACTGTTTACCATTTTAAACGAACAAATTAGAAGCTAATAATAAGAAATTCAATATCATATTAGTACCATGGAATACCCCAATTCTCAAAATCAGGTGAGGTTTAAAACCCCCAAATACATCCCAATGCACCTTCTCAGTGATATAACTCAGGATATGAAGTCAGCAGTGTTAGAACTTACTTTTTGTAACTATTTTTGAAGTATTAAGTAAAATCAGTTCTTGGGGAATTTTACTTGTAAATCTCCTGCCAACCCAATGCTTCGACTTTTAACTTCCCCCTTCAGAGAGTTTTAATAAAACTAAACATGTTTAATGCATTCTGTGTCTGTGGAACTTGACTTTTGATAATGGACTTGGGAATGCCTTTAGAAACACGGCAAATATGCTGCTAACATAAAATGGAAAGAAGTGAGGTACATACTGTGGGAGGAACTGGATCTTGAAAGGCAGGACTCATTTCATGACAGTAGAACTGTCAGTATAGCAGCAGTCTTTCACACTTCTGTGTCAAGACAAATAGATACCCAAGTAATTCAGGAATCCTACATGGTTTATTCTAAAATCACAAACTACAGAAAATACTAAACAGATGCTCAGTATTCGCCCTTTTTCTTTGTGTATACAAATATATTAAACTGGATCTTGAGCCTTGAAAGAGATTCTAAAAATACTTTTGTGTGATTTTATGCTTGCTGATCCCGTATCAGAATCTTTACAGGACTTATAACTTACATTTAATGCAAAACACAAATGGAGCACATGTGAATAATGGTGTGACAGAGTCTGTCCTTCACACACACACACACTACTCTTGATGGGCAATGTGATTTGTCCTAAGATAAGAACACCAGGTGGGAATTGTGGGAATTNTAAAAATACTTTTGTGTGATTTTATGCTTGCTGATCCCGTATCAGAATCTTTACAGGACTTATAACTTACATTTAATGCAAAACACAAATGGAGCACATGTGAATAATGGTGTGACAGAGTCTGTCCTTCACACACACACACACTACTCTTGATGGGCAATGTGATTTGTCCTAAGATAAGAACACCAGGTGGGAATTGTGGGAATTGCAGGAGGAATTGTCTGGATGCTTGCATAATTAATGCATTCCAGAGATGGGGGAATGGTGATGGCTGTGATTGATCGTGGTACACACGGGCCTGCAAAAGGGTACAAAATGCTCAGGAGACTGGGCCAACTGGGCAAATTGACCTCCCGAGGCTGCAGGGCAGCTTCCAGGTGGATCCCAGCCCAGCAGGGACACCTGCAAGGTACATCCAGCCCGAAGATGGGAACACTCAGGTTGGGACGGGTGAGTAACAGGGCTAAGATCCAGCCACATGTGGAAATAAAATCCTAAAGTAGCTCCATGGGTACTTTGCTGCTTTGCAATTGTGCTTTCTGCAAGGCCAAAGGCTGCAAACCTGCACGTTTCCAGCTGAAACTGTGTTATAGCCCTTTAGCCCTGTTTATATTATACACTGCATTGGCAATATTTAGATGCTGTAGCAATAAATCTCATCATAGTCACCCACATAATCAGTTTCCTGCTTCATGAACCTGAGAGTCTTCTCTCTAGTACTCTGCCATAAATGGTTCTACATGTAGACTAAGACTCCACATAAAATACTAATTCTGGTGTATTTACACAAGTTGTCAACTGAAACCAGGTAAAACACTGATGAAAGTTTCTAACACAGCTCAAAATCACTTCCGTTTAAAAGTTTTAAATAATAATTTTATCCTTACCCTACAGCCTATGGGTCCCAAACCCATGGGGTCTTCCAATTTTCTTTTTTCAGAGCTGTGAGCAGGTTTATCACAGTCATACTCAACTTCTGGCTTGGACAAATCCCGACAGAATGTACAAATCCACTCTCCACTAAAGAAGACAAACAGACACATTGATCTCTGTGAGGCAGCACACCTTTGACAGAAGGCTTTCCACATATTTCTGGGTAAGTCCCTCATCTCTGGGGTGGGTTTTCTCTGCATCTCTGTTGTTTCCTTGGTAGTGATTTTTAAAACACTACAAAAGGCTGAAACAGCTGGCAAAAATGCTTTACTACAACTTTGTTTCCTTTTAGTGGCACTGGTGTCATTAATTGTGTCCTAGCAGAAAGACAGACAGATGGTGTCTACCTTTGTCAGTACTCAAATTTTTCACTTGAGCTCCCAAGATTTAAAGAAAACACTATTAAGAGCCGTGTACAACTACAGCCACAGAGAGACTGAAGGAATCACATGGGCTGAACAGAAGGAAAGGTGTTAGTATTATATGGTGAGAACTACATACTCTCTGCAAGCTTGATCTACACCACATTTCTAATCTACAGAGATTACCCCAGCCAGGAGTTTTTGTAAAACTGGAAGTATTTCACTCCCTAAAACTTTCAGATGTTCATGATTTTATCAGTTTGTATAAGACAAACCTGGAGATTTAAATGTCAGCATAAGATTATGACAAAATTAGTTCTGTAAGCTATGTCCACTGGTTGCCAAGCACTATTTATGAACCTCAAAATTTTAAAAAATGATGAAGAGTCTATGTTTTTAATACAGTTCTCCACAAAAAAAAAAGAAACTTGCATGCTTGCAGATAACCACCAGAGGGCTGAATTGTCACACAGTAGACAGAATTCAGCAAACACTAGTTATGAGATCTAATGGCATGTATTTACTCAGAGGTATGTTATAATAACAGTATCTTCATAAATGGGAAATAGTTTCTGCAGCACCTTTTACTTCATTTCAATAGTAAGGTAGAAGACTTCACAAATTAAAAAATGAAATCTTCCTGTTTTCTATTCAGAGTGATCCAAAGATTTTCACCATCTGCCAGTTTTAGCATACAGTGGTGAATGATGGGCATTTTGTTTCAAGAAGTTTTACTTTCTACTGTCTTAATTTCACAGAGTGATTTATGACAATGTCACCTCTGTCTCTGGATTAGCATTATAGAAATGATGTGGCAGATACACAAAAATTGATACAGGCCATGACCTAAAGATCTTGTGATACAAGAAAACAAGGCACAAATTAAAGATAGAGGAATGATACACTAAAATATTCAAGAATCTTGAAGAATGTAGTAGGTTGGAATGAAGGAAAAAGATGCAGATGTCTTATGAATCTCTATGGGAACATCGTTTTACACTGAAAGAGGGTAGATTCAGACTAGATACAAGGAAAAAGTTTTTTACAGTGAGGGTTGTGAAACACTGGCACAGGTTGCCCAGAGAGGTGGTAGAGGCTCCATCCCTGGAAACATTCAAGGTCAGGTTGCTTGGGGCTCTGAGCAACCTGATCTAGTTGAAGATGTCCCTGAGCATTGCAGGGAGGTTCAAATCAGAGGGCCTTTAAAGGTCCCTTCCAACCCAAACCATCCTGTGACTGTACGAACCTATGAAATTGCTCTATCCACCTGAAACAGGAACAAAAAGCAATCATGAAAGCAGCTGACTCACCCTGCTGACATAATAATAATGAAATTATTTTGTGTGTTTGAAGGAACTAATGCTGAGGGACTGAAGTTTGTTTGGCAGACTCACAGCTGGAAAACAAAAAAAAGCAACCAACCCCACAAAGATGAGAACAAAAACCCGATACATCTGTAGTCAGGAGGGAACTTCAGCTAACTGTGCCTCTGGAGCCCAGGAACAAAATGCACTTGTCGTGCTGCCTTTCCCTGGTCTTAAAATCCGAGCCAAACATGGTTAAAAGGGAGAAGGGGCTTCCCTCGGTATTTATTTAAGGATCCTTAAGGTGCACTCTCCATCTGGGTGGATGGAGAGTATCCCCACGATACACCACATGTACAGTTATAGGCCTTGGGAATCGGCATATCTATCAAAGATTCCCCAGGGAGAGGCTCGAGTGAATCCCTCATCCGAGGAACCTTCCCCCTGGATGGGCCTGTCTTAGTTTACAGTATATGTTCTGGAGAGGACCTTGGTGTCTGGGGCTCTCTGACCCCCAACTGTGAGGCTTCCAGGATGTTAGGTCTCCTGGCTTAATGGAATATTGGGTCTATGCTAGTTATCAAACCTAAGGAATTATGAATATGTGGGCTAAAAGCACTAAGAAATACATAAAAGCTGTATAAAAGAGTATATAAAAAGGGGTATACAAAAAGACAAAAAATCATCATGGCATCAGTAGTAATATGCACCTTTACAGATCTGAATACTTGCCATCAAAGCTGGTTTTGGTTCCCTTGCCCTCAAACATCATTACCTCAGTTTCCACTGAATGATCCAGTAAAAATGAAGCATTTTCAAGACTTGATCTTGAATATTTAATTTTAATAGAAACCAAGTCTTGTAGTACATAGCTATCTACCTGCTTCAAGATTACTTTCGGTTTCCTTGCCAGAAAGAATATTTATTAATTTAAGTACTTACTGCAACCTTACTGGGTTTTCTTTATGGCACAAAGCTGTAACACAGCATTGTTTTAATAAAAAAAAACCCTGGAATTCGAAGTTTCAAAAAGTAAGAGACACGTTTTTATGTGCCATTTCAGCTGACATTTAAAAGAAAGATATACTTCCAGAAGTATGCCTGTTCAGAGCAGCATGGAGATGATCAGTGGGCTGATCTAAGTTGCTATCCAAATGTTTTACACCAGTAAACTATACTGATACTTAAAGAAGACACTGCTTTTCCTCTGAGACTGAAACTTCGTATCCTGGGTTTCACAATACAAGTCTAATGTCTTTTAGTGCAGGTTTAGACGGAATTGAAGGGGTCATAATTACCTTGGAAAGCTCATCAGTGTAGGGACATGACGAGAAAGATGGAATACTTTGGGACAATTCTCGCAGCAAAGGAGCTCCCCTCCATTTTGACATACAGCACACCAGTCTTCATTGGGAACATCCTCTTTTCTGCCCTCCCCAGCATGGCAGGGTCCCATCCATCCTGTTTTCCCAGTGAATGTGTTCTCCTGCAGTACCCCTGGCTGATCATCTGTGCTGTCTGCTGCATCTGTTCTTAGCACAGCTACATCAGGAGTGGGATTGTGATTGGAATCCAGCAGCAATGAAGTAAGTATGGACTGCAGGAAGAAACAAAGCAAGCTAGATTATAAAAATTATGTGAATTTACATGACCCTAACAACATGCAAACTGACCTGGAGATTCACATGCAAGCAGCCATACAATTTGCAACATGCATCCAGAAATTACACTATATAACACCCTGTAACACAGGCAAATGAACACAAGAAATTTGCTATGAAAGACTATTTACTGCTCCCCTAATAAAAAACTAATCTCTGATGGCCCAAAATTCTAGCAACTTTGCTTATGGATATTCCTGCACCATGACTAGAAACACTTCCCAGCAGCACCTGAAAATTTAGTCTCTGCTAGTTATTTCCAGACTTCCCGGGTTTTAAATACATAAAAGCAGTCTGATCACACCAGTTAATTTAATTGGAAGTAGGGCTGGTTTAATTTTGAATTTCACCTCTTCAATTTATTTAGCTTTTTAGTTTTTCCCTGAAAAAGTTCACACCAGAACATGAGTAAATTATTTTAGTCTCCATAAATACAAAATATGCTCCAAAGAGAAAGGAGATTTTTCTAGCTGTAAATATTACAGTCCAAGGCCGGGATTCCTCCTCCATCTCTTGCTTCACTACAAAAATTGGGATATCAAACTTCTCGTTGTGGTGGGCTTTTGCCCAAAGGCGCCTGGATGTGAAGAGAGACCGTTTTCCACAGGAACAATAGACAGCCCCACAGTGTCTCAAAATAAGGTCAGAGATGGTGTCTGGGGCTCCAAGGGCAGCCCAAGTCCTAGTTGCTGGCAGCTTTGGTCTGGGAGAAATCTTGCGCTGTTCGCAATTTTAGGAGGCGGCACCCCATTTTGACAATGCTACTGGACGCAATGGTGGCCATTTTCCATGGGGAAAAAAACCTCATTCCTAAAGTGTCTTGGGGTCAGGTCAGAACNAACCTCAGCCTCCAAGTGTCTTGGGGTCACGTCAGAAGTGGGGTCGGGGGCTCAAAGGGCAGCCAGAGTTCTAGTTGCTGCCTCCTAAAATCGCAAACGGTGCAGGATTTCTCCCAGACCAAAGCTGCCAGCAGCTAGGACTCTGGCTGCCTTGGTACCCCTAGATGCCACCTCTCACCTGAACCCAAGACACTGGGGGAAAGAATTTTTTTCCCTATGGAAAATGGCCATCATTTGCATCCAGTAGCATGTGGCCGACAGTGGGGTGCAGCCTCCTAAAATTGCAAACGTCGCAGGATTTCTCCCAGAACAAAGCTGCCAGCAACTAGGACTCTGGGCATGCTTAGAGCCCCAGATGCCACCTCTCACCTGACCCCAAGGCACTGGGGGAATGAGCTTTTTCCCTGTGGAAAAAAGCCACTGTTCACATCCAGTTGCACGTGGCCAACAGTGGGGTCCCACCTCCAAAATCACAAACGTCTCAGGATTTCTCCCAAAACAAAGCTGCCAGCAACTAAGACTCTGGCTGTGCTTGGAGCCCCAGACCCCACCTCAGACCTGAGACCAAGACACTGGGGGAATGAGTTTCTTTTCCCATGGGAAAAGGGCACCCTTCAAGCCCAGTGGCTTATCGCCAAAACAGGGTGCCGCCTCCTAAAATCTCGAACAGCACAGGATTTCTCCAAGACCAAAGCTGCCAGCAACTGGGACTCTGGCTTCCCTTTGAGCCCCATACACTGGCACCTTTTTGGTCTGGGAGAAATCCTGCAAACTTGGCGATTTAAGGAGGCGGCACCCTGTTTCGGCGATAAGCCACTGTATGCGAACAGTGGCCATTTTCCATGGGAAAAAAACCTCAGCCTCCAAGTGTCTCAGGGTCAGGTCAGAGATGGCATCTGGGGCTCTAAGCACAGCCAGAGTCCTAGTTGCTGGCAGCTTTGGTCTGGAAGAAATCCTGCACTGTTCCCAATTTTAGGAGGTGGCACCCCACTCCCAGCCAGAAGCGCCTGGAGGCAAACACTGGCTCTTTTCCATGGGAAACAAAACTCATCCCCCCAGTTTCTTGATGTCAGTTCAGAGGTGGTGTCTGGCACTCCAAGGGCAGCCCAAGTCCTAGTTGCTGGCAGCCTTGGTCTGGGAGAAACCCTCCACCGTTTGTGATTTTAGGAGGCGGCACCCCGTTTTGGCCATATGCCACTGGATGCGAAGGGTGGCTGTTTTCCATCGAAAAAAACCTCATTCCCCCAGAGTCTTGGGCTCAGGTCAGAGGTGGCATCTGGGCCTCCAAGGGTAGCCCAAGTCCTAGTTGCTGGCAGCTTTGTTCTGGGAGAAATCCTGTGACGTTTGTGATTGTAGTGAGCTGGGTTGGCTCGTTCTCAGAACATCACAGCAGCGGTAACACCTCTTTACTATTCCTAAGACAAACTCTTCTGATAAATGCAAAGATAGAAGACTGGGTTGCCACTATTTAGGCAGGCCCCTCTTTGCACAAATTATGGTGCAGTTAGTATTAAAAGAATTGTAAACAAGTCTAAAAGAAAAATTCCCAAACACCTCATTCACTTCTTTTCTACTAATAACAAAGCTGATGCTCTAAAACAAATTAACAGCAGTGTAAAAGCTAGTGTGCAGAGGTATTTTACCACCCACAATACTTCTCACTCCATGGATGTGTTAGCAGTGATCAGAACCCAGAGCTAACTGCAGCTCTCGCACAAATACATACAGCAGTCTTGAGGGTGCAACTACCTCCTGTTCCCAGGAGTCTTGGGAAGCCATTCTTGAGAAGTTGGGTGCTTTGGTTTTTTTTTTTTTAAGAAAAAGAGATATTCTCTCTTTTTAGGAAAAGGGATCATCTGAAAACAAATGAATTCCTCTAAATTCAAAGGAACAATGCACCGAGCAAGGTTATGAACAATTGTTCACTGATATCAAGCCCTCTCCCCCAAACAAACAATGCTGGAAAAGTGGTAACAATAGATCAGGACAAGGCTGAGGTACTGAACAGCTTTTTTACCTGTCTTCAATGGCAGCCTCTCTTCCCACAGCTCTCAAATGGATGGACAGCAGACGGGGACTGGTAAAACAAAGAATTTTTACCCTGAAGAAGTACAAATTAGGTTTGCTTGACTCAGAGGGCCATTCATCTAGAAACAGAAAGAGGAGAAGGCAGTGGTTATTGCTGAGCTGATTGGAATGACTTCTTAAGTCCCACACAAGAGAGGGTGAGTATTTCCCGTGGCTGCAACACTCTGGTGCAATGCTTTCCAGAAACAGGGAGCTTTTCATCACTCTTCCCAGCAAAATCTGGTATTCCAGACTTTGCACCTGGCTATTCCAACAAAATACCAGATCTGCTTTTCCAGTACAATTCATTACACCCTTGCATTTCTTGGGCAGCCAGCGTGAGGGAAACACCCCAGCCCTATGACTGGAAAATACAGTATTTCATATTCTCTTGTACAGGTAAGAAACAGTCATGGATTTTGTTTAGTCCTCCAGGGATTACTTCTCCAATGTTTAACGTGGCAGTCCATAACTTCTGAGATCATCATCTCATGGATGATGTGCTTGGAGAGAAATGAACCTGAAAGCTTTGCCTAGAACTTCAGCATTTTTCATCACATGTGATCTCACAGACACCACTGCATCTTGAAATCCTTTGTATTCCTTTTTCTGCGGAAAGTTTCCAAAGGATTCAACTTTCTGAAGCCACAACAGGCACTACAGAATAACCAGTGTTTCAGGGGCCCTCTGCATTGTTCTTACACTGCAGTTACATTTCATACTTGACCAGGAAAAAAGGCCAACAAATTTGTTATCACTGCTTATGAATATCCATGTTATATTCTTCTGACTAAACATCCTACTGGCAGCACTTCACTGCAAACATTTCAGATCAGAACCAAGATATTTAATTTTTTTCTTGGCAAGGGGATGATTGAACTGTCCCACCGCAAACCTCTGCAGAAATTTTAAAAATACCTCAGAGCAATAAGTATTGCGATGGTGAAAATTATGCCAACCCCAAACAGTTGTGTACCCTGGATGGGATATTCCTGCTTCATACAGAGGATTTCCTGTGATCTATGGAGGCAGGGCTATTGTCCTGTGAAAAACTGCAGTTTGGTGAGAAGGAGAGGTAGAGACTACTAAGTGCTGTGTTAGAAACATCATATAAAATATTGCCAAAGGTATTGTAGGTTACATCTCCAAAACTGCTTTCAGTAGTGGGGTGAACTTGCAAGACAGAGGATTTCATCTTAGCACAATACACAGGATACTTCTGAGTCTCTCAGAAGAAAAGCTGTGAAATATTTTGTTGTGGTTTGATGCTGGCCCAACACCAGGCACCCACAAGAGTCACTCCCTCACCCTCCTCTGCCACAGCTGAGCAGAGGAGAGAGGGAAAAAAAAATTAACGAAGGTTTCATTAGTTGAGACAAGGACTGGGAGAAACACTTCAAGGGCAAAACGGGCTTAACTTAAAGTTGCATAGTGAATTTATTGCTAACAGAATCAGAGGAGGATAATGAGGAGTAAAATTAGCCATTAAAACATCTTTTCCCCCCAGCCCCTCCCTCCTTCCCACTGACAACACAGGGAGACAGGTCATGGGGGTTTGGTCAGTCCATCACCAAGATTTCCTTCTGCTGCTCCAGGAGAAGAGTCCTTCCCTGTGAGGCCGTGGGGTCCCTCCCACGGGAGACAGTTCTCTGTGAACTTCCCGGCGTGGGTCCACTCTCACGAGCAGCAGCCAAACCTCACCTGCTGCAGTGAGTCCCTCCCATGGGCACACAGTCCTCCCAAAACTGCTGCACCATGAGTCCCTCCCACGGGCACACAGTCCTCCCAAAACTGCTGTGACGTGGGTCTCTCTTCCCACCGGCTGCAGTCCTCCAAGGACAGGTTGCTCCAACCTGGAAGCAGGGCCCTCTCTCCACCGGGTCTCCCACTGGATCACAGCCTCCTCCAAGCATCCACCCGCTCCAGCGTGGGCACCTCCCCCATGGGCTGCGGGTGGATCTCTGCATCCCCCGTGGATCCCCATGGGCTGCAGGGGGACAGCTGCTTCACCATGGTCATCACCACAGGCTGCAGAGGAACCTTGGCTCCAGCGCCTGGAGGAGCTCCTCCCCCTCCTTCTCCACTGACCTTGGTGTCATCACCATGTTGTTTCCCTCACATGTTCTTACCTCCTCCTCTTCTCTGACTAGAAGCAAAAAAACCCCTGTGACTTTGTTTTGATTTTCTTCTTAAATATGTAATCACAGAGGCATTACCAACCTCTTTCACCAGCTCAGCTCTGGCCAGCAGCATGTCCATCTTCAGAGCCATCAGGGACCGGCTCTGCTGGACGTGGTGGAAACTTCCAGGAGCTTCTCACAGGAGCCCCCTCTGTGGCCTCCCTGCTACCAAAAACCAGGCCATGCAAAACCAATACATTTGCCACAGATGAAAAGCTTCCAAGAAGCTGGGAAGAAAGACAAAATGCTCTCCTGAGGGTGAAAGAGATGGTTAAAGATGGCTTTTCTCAGTGTCAGTCTAAAAAGTGTACTAAATCTAAAGCAGGACTGTTCCAAATAATTCCCCCACAGTCCAGGAGAGAGAGAAACCCCATGCACTGAGGTGGCAGTAGTCAAAAAGATAGCAAAATTTAACTTTAGTCCAGGATGCTGCCCATTATTTCACCAGCTGTTTTAAGAGAATATCTTTTATTACTCATGCTTTTTATGGGGGTCCTTTTTTTTTAGAAGCCTTGTTAAGAGCATGTTTGCTTTCAAGATGCTGAAGGTTGTTTTTGAAATGGCTGCTCTGAATTGTCTAAGGCAGAACAGAATACAGCTTCCTTCTGTTGGAGGGGTGAGCAGCTTTAAGAGGCTCGTATTTCTCTTAATGCAGCTGGACAGGCTTTCTTTCAGCAGAAGCAGACTTTAAAAAGTGTTTGCTACTATATCATCTCATTTTATACTCAAATTGCCTACTGCTTTATATTTTCTGAGAAGCAATCTAGAAGGAAAAGGCTAAAACTCCAGGGTGCAAAAGCATTTAACACCAATAGTGGATATTTGTGAGGTTTCCCTTTGGCATGCTCAGATGAAAGGATGAGAAGCAATGGGCACAAACTGAAATATAAGAAAGTCCAGTGGAAGCTAAGAAAAAGCTTTTTTACCGCAATAGTGGCCAGACACTGGAACAGGATGCCCAGAGTTGTGGAGTCTCCATCCTTGAAGATATTCAAAACCTCACTAGAAACAACCCTTTACAAGCTACTTCAGGTGACCCTGCCCTGAGCAGGGGTTGGACTGGAGACTTCCAGAGGTGCCTTCACCCTTTGGTGGTCCTGCAGTGCAGGGGTGATAAGGGCCAGCCTGGCCCCAGGCAGCCAGATGTCCCAGACTCACTCTCAGGGAATTTTCTAAGGCATTGATAGACATTGGCCTTTTCAGAACATTCTTGTGACAGATGCTAGACAGGGGTCGAAACCAAAGTTAGCCCCAGAACAGAGTGCCGTGTACCACCTTGTGTAGGTCTTTGATGCAGCTGGTTTGGCTCATTTAATTGTACCTTCAAGATGAGTCAAAGCTGGAAGTTTGGATGAATTCTAGATTAGGATGTCGCCAAAGACAAAAGAAAACATTGAATGCTTTATGATCTTATTCTGTTGGCCAGTAGAGGGAGGAAAGAGAGAGAAAATGGAAAGTGATTCTTGATTCTCTGAGGCTGAACAGCAATTCTCTATCATATAGGCACCAGGACTTCGCAGCCCTGGGGCCAAACTTCTGTCAGAGCTATTGTAATGGATAAAACCACATGATATTTAGTTATTATTTTAGATATTGTAACCACACTGAACATCCTGCAATGTAGCTGATGTCAAGGACTGAATCCAGCTGTAATCTGTCCTGGCAGCTGACCTATCACTCTGGAAAACTGGACTCAGTACAGTTTTCCATACACCCAGAGCTGCATTTGTTGCATTGAAGTCTGTGTTTTGTTTAAACCTTTTCCCCTCTAACAAGACTGTAAAATGATCAAGTGTGCCCCAGCCATTCACAAGGATTTTCTCTGCTACAAAGAGAGCGAAAGCACTCTCAGGTGTTTACTTCCAGCAACTACCCCTGGACTGAAAGGGGACAGGGGAGAAGATCAGCCCCTCACCCCAAATTTTCATTGCTTTCAACATCTGATGGCAGAGAGAAAGAGTACTGCTCTGAAGCCCTACCACTCAGCGAAGTGAGGACCTCATGAGTGGTTTGCTCATGTGCAATACTGAAACAAATCAACCTCACAAAAGCTAAGTTTGCAGGGCCTGCTCCAGATAATGCATCACTTCTAACACAGTTGCATCTGTATGCTGCTTTTTTATATAACAGTGAATATAAATGAATAAATGATTCATTTAATGCTGAAAGTTATTGATGGACAAATATAGGAAACTAAGTTATAGTTCAGTCTAAAATTAGATCATCCTTGTGTCCAGTTTCAAATACACTTGGCTCTGGCCTGAGTAAGCCCCAAGGTGAACAGGATCCAGGCTGCACTGCTGCTCCAAAGCTGTTGGGTCATGAAACTGCGCGAGGTGCACCAGACATCTCCAACAGTCCCTCTTCCACTCCAGAACTCTATCTTGGTAGTTTTAATAGAGTTTTGCTCTCAAAATAATATTTCCAGAAGTGCATAAATGGTGTTGAGTCCCAAGTGCAATTTTAAGAGCTGAATGTATGGCACATAAAAGCCACTCAATCAGCCCTCAGTGACACTGAGTCTTCTACATACATCTGCCTCAGGAACAGCCCTTTGGAAAAAAAATTGCTAAGGCTTGAGCCTGGCTTTTGATTGAAATGCCTGTGAAACTTCTGTCTGAGGTTTGTAACTTGTCATGCACACTTAGTTACTTCTACATAACCTTTTCTAGATGTGAAAAATGTACACCTTCTGCAAGTCTTTTGGTAGAAGAATGGGAAATAAAAACATGATAGAGATTATCTCTCCTTATTTTGTTATTTTAATGTGCCAGATTCCTCCCTGCTGAATTTCATGTCAAATGAAGAAACATGTTGTGCACAGTTAACAACTGCAGCACGATCAAGGATGGAGGGTATTCTTCTCAGAGATTAATACAAACCCTTAAATGAACACCGAGACGTGTCCACGTGGTGGCAGCAGAGGAGGAAAGAGCTACGGGAAGCCCGAAGACAAACATTAGTAACCTGAGCGGAACCATTTCTTAGTTAAGGGCACACCTAAAAGCATGCACCTTCAAAATTAGGGCTGTGATCCAATGTGCCGAGCATCTGTGACTGCCCAAACCCAGCCGGAAGATTGAGGTCTAAACACCTCTGCAATAAACAAGCACATCTTCATCTGGCACTACTTAGGAATGAAGCTGCCCCTAAAGAGGGAAGCAGATGTCTAAGTTTGCAGAACACCATGTCACCAGACAAAAAACACATTTACTGAGAGGGTGTTGAGGCACTGGCACAGGTTGCCCAGGGAAGCTGTGGCTGCCCCATCCCCGGAAGTGTTCAAGGCCAAGTTGGATGGGGTTTTGAGCAACCTGGTCTAGCGGAAGGTGTCCCTGTCCATGGCAGAGGCTGTGGGAAAAGATGGAGCTTTAAGGTTCCCCCCCCCCCCAAGCCATTCTATGACTGATTTTCCTTCCTGCGCCTCACAGATTCTCCCAACACCCAGCAGCACCTGGAAGCCAGGCACAGATTTCAGCTGGAAACTGAGCAGCGAGAGCAGGCAAAGGGCAGCAAGGACTGCCAGGGTTTGCCTCTGTACCCAGAGGTACAGACACAATGGGATGTGCAGCCTGCCTCATAATATTAGCAATGTGGTGTTTGCCCCTAAGGAGTCTCTGCTACTGCTTGTAACTCTGGGAAATAAAAATCTCAATTTTAGGAAAACCTGCAGCTCACTTACCTTTGGTCAAGTGGGATGGAAGAGCTGACGGGGGAAAAAAATGTGCAGGGACCTGCTTGGGTTCACAGCTTCATGTGGAGGCCACAACACAAGGGTAGTCCAGGTTGAACCCAAACTGTCCAGCATCCTCCACACAACAAGCTGGCACAACAGCTATTCCCCAGCTCCTCACCACGTGCATGAACACACTCATCATCTCTCTCTCCCAGGAAAACTCTTTCAGCTGTCACAGGTCAGGAATAAAGAAAAATGAGCTTAATAAAAACAGAGGTGGACAAGAAAAACCCTCAAGCAAGTAAATCATGGTTTTCTAGACTGAGAAATAGGTGGTATAATTGAGTCTGTTGTATCTTTTAAAAAGTTATCGTCTCTGCTTTCCCTCTTGCAAGCTGGGTGAGTGCATTCTTCCTTTCTGCTTCACCACTCAGAAAGGCTCCCATAGACAAACCAGGCCTCCAGCAGTCCCCACATTTCTAACTGGTACTGTGCCAGGTGGACATTCCCAGGCAGGTCACCTGTGAGCAGATCTCCCAAGGAGTTACAAGGGAGGAGCAGGATACAGCATATACTTTTGCTAACTTCCTTGAAGGAAAAGAATGTACTGAATTCCACCTGAGCTAGAGAGGGGAGTGATAGAGTAAGGAGCTCCTCAGGCTTTTCAGAGGAGCTGTATTTCCTGAGCAACTGTTGGGAGAGGAGAGGGACATTTACAAAGGAATTTGGGCCGGGGGCCTGCCATTATAATTTGCTGTGGTGAGCAGACACCTACCCATAACACAGTGATTTCCAGACTCAAATTCAAAGTCCTTAAATCTGGCACAATTCCACCTGGCTGGTCAGAGGCAGCCGCAATGACCCATCCCCCTTGTACATAAATGGGGGTGATACAGGGTGATAGCATTTCTGTAAGATGCCTTAGACAAGGAAGTGAAAAGAGCTGGAGCTTCAATCTATCTGTGCTTTGGAACCACCTGGGAGAAGCACAACGAGGCTGGACATACCTTAGGACAGGATAAGTCAGTTAACATCCATATCACGAAGTGCTTTGAATCTTAAAAGGCATTTTGAATGGAAGAGAAGTCTGTTCTTCCCAGCTCTGCTGAAGTCCCAGCTGATTTCTACCTTATATAATCACCTTTTTCAATAGACTGGATGTAAGTTAGTATTTACTAAGCCAGAAACCACTATTGTCTCCAAAACTGTGCACTGAAATTATTTATGCTACCCTTGACATGCATGAATTTCAGGACCTGCTAGTCAGCAATAGATTTTTGTTGGGTTTTTTACAGAAATATGGCATTTAATAGGTCCACTCAGGACTAGCAGCCAAGCAACTGTGAGTTCCTCTTGAGCAGGCAGGCCCAGCTAATTTTGAAATGGATTGCTCTGTGAAGGAAGCATAGCACTTCCCAGATCACAGAAATGGTTTACTGGCCCAAGTTTCGTATAAAATAGTCTCTTGGTGAGAAGCTGAACAGTTTTAAAAGGTGTCAGAGAAACCATTAGGTGATAAAAATTCACAGAGCAATTTTGCCAGAGAAAAAGCATAAATAAAAAGGGTATCATTTCTCTCCCAGACTTTCTCGTGAGTCAGCTGCATTCAAAGAGATGTGCCACAGCTAGAGATGAGCTAAAGGCAATTAAAAAGTTTGGCTGCCTATGTCAAACCTTCAGCTTGTACTCATGCACTTTAATTAGAAAAGCAGCAATTACATAAACGGTGCCACTAAATTAAGGGAGAGCAGAGATTGCAGCCAGCATAGATCAAACCCTGGATGGGTCTTGAGAAGGAAATAGCAACTGATCCTTGTTGGTGTGTGAGTGCATTCATTCTGCATCCAAAAAAACCATACATACAAAGAACTGGCTGTTGCAAGGAAATGTAGATGCTGAAACACAGCTTCCAGCCAGCACAGGCTATTTTGCTTCAAGGATATGCTGATCTGCTTTTGAGTTTGCAAGGTTTTAGTTATGCCAAATGTTACAGATTCTTCTCTGAGGCCTCTCAGTCCATATACAAATGTGACAGGCTACTTAGAGCGTGAAAAATGAAGAAATCTGAGCCCCAACATTAAGCATAAGCTATTCTGGGGGAAAAAGTAATCAAAATTTCATGCCACTCATCTTAATCCAGCACTAGCTAAAATTTTAAAACCCTGTGCTTATAAAACCAATATCTTGTAGTTTCTTGCTAAGCTACTTTGAAGCAAAGAGAAAAAAATCCACAAAGAGAGAAAAATGAATCAGGGGAACATCTCCATTGCAATTAAGCAGAACATCCCTCTTTGATAGGACAATCAACTTTGTGCAGCAACTGCAAAGAGGAGGACATTTCTGGCAGCATCAGGACAGCTACTTGAGAAATTGTGATGAGAAGTCTATTTGGAATTTCATAGTCCCATTTCTTGTGCCATAAAAAAGTCACATGCAACATTCAAGCAAATGTAACTAATGCCAGGCAGAAGCAGTTCTTCTCTCTCACAACTTTAGTATACAACCTCCAGAGCCCATGGACCCAGAAAGCCAGGTGAGCTTGAACTGCAGCTTGGGCTGGTGGATGATTTGGTGGTCAGGAGAACCTTCCCCTGATTTTGAATTCCCGTGTTGACACTACAGTCACATGGCATACAAGAGTTACAGCTGGTGCAGTAAACACTTACTGTGCCCTCGTTAAGCAGAAAAATATCAGTGCTGTGGGATTTGTGCAGGAGGTATTTCTGAAGGCATGAATCAGGAGTAACGTTTGCAGTGTGGTAAAGCTGCTGTCCTGCAGTGAAGAGCTATTCTGAAAAGAAAAAAAAAAGAAGAAGAAAAAAAGGAGCAATGCTGTGTAGATTAATTTATGATCTACCCTTGCTTCAAACAAGTCTGGAACTAGAGAAAAGAGCTCATTAGAGTTCACACTTATGAGAATTACTTGTCACACTTAAATTATGCACCTCTCCTTTCCCCCAACATCTATGCCTCCTTTTTCAGTATTGCAGTGCCTCTTCCTTCAAAAGATGTAAATAATTCTTGGTTTTGCTGTTCCCTTTCCCTCAGAGGTATATTTAGAACATAAGAGCCAGACTCACTTGTAAAAAGGTGGAGAGGGAAAACTCCTCTGCACAAAGTGCTGCACCTCACCCTGGATTGTGTGTGATTCTTCTCTTACCAAATGCCTCTGTATCAAACAGATGGTCCAAAAGGAGACCATGCAACAGATCTTCAGGGACAAAATAAAACAGCAGGTACCCTACATGCATTTCAATTCTAGCTCTGCACTGGAAGTCCAAATTATTTTACGTGATGACACTTTCCTTATCAGGTCAGTAGTTACACCCCTTGTACCTGGCTGTCCATTTCTAGGTCAGAAAAGAAAAAATGTTCAGAGGAGTATTAATTGCTGTCCTTCAAAGCAGAAAGCTTTGCCAGAAGCTTTCCTAACGCTCTTCCTCCAGTGAAATTTAGGGTAAAAAGTCCCTTGAGGAAGGTCAGGGGGTTCTGTTACCACCACAAGCATGATCAAGAGCCTGGTTTCACCCTGCAGCTCTGTCCATCTCCCAAGACATGTGCAGGACCATGTCTAGGTTGAGGCTGTCACTTCACTGGGCAGCACATCCTCTTTCCAGATGTAAGAAGTGGTGACTGGCACATCAGGAGCCCTGAGAACAGCTTTCCTTCTGCCTAGCTCCTTGCCATCAGGAGCAGGCATGGTAACCCATCCTGCCCCCACTTCTTGGAAGGTTTCAGTCAGGATGTTATTCCTCTAATGCCACACACATTTTCACAACAGGAACCCTTCCCTGGTCTGTGATACAGCACTAAATTACAAACACTAAGCTGCTCTATTTGCACAGCTGAAGACACATTGGGGAAATCACATCTTTAAGCTGAAACCCCAACACATTTGTTGTCATGATGGCAGAGCAGATTTTTAAAGTTGGGTATAACACGACAAGTCAGTCATCAGCAACAGCAGCCTGACAAAATACTGCAATTTACAGCTCTGCTAGTTCAGGGGAACTATTATTTTTGTGAGGATTGACTGATGTTTTCTGAATTGTGCTAGAATATGAGGTTTTCTTTCCAAAAGCAGCGTGAGATGGGGATAGGAGAAAGAAGGGTTTCTTTTAAGCAACAAAGACACTAGTATTTGGTACATCTAATAAATCAAAAGTTACATGCACATGGTCTTTTAACTATTGCACCAGAATGACGTGGTGTAAGGGCAGGCTGCAGTTCTTCAGCCATTTAGCAGCAGATGGTTGCCAGGTTCACTTGGTTACACAACATCAAGTTGCTTCATCATATACATACCTACGTTCATATTTCACTATTTAAGTGGACTATGATAAGCAGCACAGAGATGGAAAAGAGCTTGCTATCTTCTGTTTAAAGAATGGATGTGTATGTAGTGCACAGCAGTGCTGCAACCAGAGGAGATGGATGCAGGCAGAGGCTTCCTGGCTCATTGGCACATGCTGATAGGTCTGAGCATTAAAATCCTTCTTTACAAATACGCTTCACTTCCAAGTCTAATTTTTAGCTACCAGATCACAGGAAACTTTAAGTCAGACACCACCCTTCCCTCCCCTAATAAGGTAAATCTAAAGCCTTCCACTTAAAACAGAGAAAAACCAGTCTTTTGGCAACTGGAATCATGTCAGTATGGCCTCCCTAATGTGAGAGACAAGACTAAGAGCTTAGCATGGATAAATCTCTCTGAAACCTGAAGGCATATTTACAATGGATAAGCCACCACACCAAGCTCCAGATCAGTTCCTTTCCAGCAAGATAACACTGCAGCCAGAGCAGTCCATCTCAGCTCCCCGTGCCTCTGCAGCAGCTACTTCCCTCTGGTAAATCAGGTTATCCCAGAGGAACAGGGCTACCAATCCTATTCTGACAGATCAGCACCATTTGTGTACAGGACTTGACACTAACCATGCACCCAGATGCTGAAGGATAATATTTCCTGAGCATCTTTCAGGAACTGAATAGATATCAGCACTACAGCACTACAGGGTTTGCTGTAGTAAAAAGATGATTTCTGAAACAAGGTGCTCAAGTCTGGACTTCCAAAGAGGGAGGGTTTGGAGGGAAGTGACCCGATTCACAAACGTTTACCCAGTACACATGACCACCTCTTTATCGAGGGGAAAATACGCAAAAGCCCCAGACTGCAATACTGGCTGGCTTCTCACACCTGTCAAACAAACAGATGTGTGGCCACCAAGAGTCTCCCTGGAAAAGGAAAAGGAGAAGGCCAGAGTTTGGCACAGCAGACAGAGTCTGCTTGAGTCTGTTTGGTCAGACAGGACAGAGACCAGCTCTGTGCCAGCTGCACTCAGACATGTGCATCCCACGTCTCCTGGCAGAGGGTCAGGAGATGTCTCGAATGAGGGCATGGTACAGCACTCTTCAATTTGTGGATGAGGGGAGAAGCTTCTCCTCCCCAGACCCTGAGGTGTCCCAGGGAGACACTGGCACCCTGAGGTATCTGCCCATGCTGCTGAGCAGCAGGGGTGACACGGGCCAGAGGCCCTGGGCATTGAGATATCATGAGAGTGATCTTGTTTCCCAGCTTCCCAACAGAAGAGACAGCCTGTCTCCCAGGTGGAAAATGCTTCACACCCTGCAGGCAACATTTAGGGAGCAGGGGAAATCTCTCTCAGCAGTGCTCCCAGTCTGAGCTGTCCCTGCCCTCAATCAGTCAGTCACAGGTGCTCTTCCATGTCAGAGTAACCCATCCTTACTGCCAGCTCCTGTCTCTCCCCATCCTGTTCAGCATCTCACAGCAGTGTTTGCTTCCTCCCCACCACCTGCAAGCAGGTTGTTGCCACAGAACTGCCTTTGTTGGAAAGCAAATTCCCATAAGCCCCAGGTACAGGTTTCCTGCTCTTACTTCTGTCAGCCCGCTGCTTTTCTTGCTTCTTAGCTCACTGCCTCATCTCTCCATCCCACCAAATATCCCACATCAACACTGCAGAACAGATGAGACAGAGCTTTAATAATGTATACACTCCCTTGATGTACTTGCTGTACAGTGCCTGAGAGCACTGTTTTAATGAGTCAGAACAGGCTTTCTCCTAATACCACTGTTTGGGGCCACAGCACAGTCAAACTGAACATATTCTGAAGGCTGTTTCTAAGAAGATGAGAGATGAGACCCTCCAAAGAGACATGGATCCAGGGACGTGGGGGAAGACACTTTCCTCAGGCCAGTTTGATCCAGGATTCCACTCCTTCAGTGCAGAAGCCTCCCATCATCAGTGCATATGGTTAGACAGTTCTTTGAAGAACTGTGGAATTTTCCAAGAGGACATGGTGAAATCCATGTGCTTTACACCCCCCTTATTCACATGCTCTGTGCTCATGCATTGGCTGTTTAGATCACATTTCCCCACTGCTCAACATTTGTCTTCAGTTCTTCTCCTTTCTTTCCCTCAAGTCTTGCCCCAAGTTGTGCACAGCAAACTGGAAGGAGTAATGTCTCTCAGCTCTGTCCAACCTTTCCACCTTTCATAGATATATATATTTATATAGATATCTAAATTATATGCTGCAGCAAAATATTCCTCTAACAAGAATATCCTGGGGTTTAGACAAAGGGTACAGGCAGCTTAAAAGCTTTCTTTTAAATTCCAGCTCCTGCCATCTCAGACATTAATTTACTACCAGCACAGAGGTGCATATTATGTTAGTGATGTGCATACCAGGCTTTATGGAGAAAAAAAAAAAAAACCAGCTCTCTTGGGACATGCCTGCTTATTTCTGGCTCATTAACTTTAATGGTCATAGTACAGCTCTGACAGGTTGGGAAGACAGGTGGAATAGGTGATCTTTGCTATTCTCTAGATCACGTCTAGCCTACACTTATACCTTAAAGTCACATTCCTAACCCTCACATTGTATTTTAACCAGATAATAGGAAGCAAGCCTGCCCAAAGGCTTGCTGTTCATTTCACTCAGCATCACACAAAAGCACTGGGCCCCTTTTCTGAGTGTTATTATAATCATTAACCCTGGCACAGCTAAATGTGGTGGGACTTCAAATAGTACCTGGTACAATGGGTTTCCGCAGCTCCAGGGGTGCCAGGCCACCTCCAGGAGGAAACCCACCCAAACCAGTGTGTGCACACAGCTTTCACAAGCAGGGGGTTGACATCCTTCACATTTGACAAAAAGTATTTTTTTTCCCCAGAAGTGTTCTTTCTGACACTGGGCAAGGAAGAAGGAAAACAAATACATTTTCTTCTGTCTAAACACCCCCATAATTCAGACAACAGGAAGAGTCAAAATTTCACTTTTAACATCTGCTGCCAAACAACACCTATGCTTCAACATTTACAACCTGACATCACAGGGACACTTTTGGGAATACCAGTGAGGTCTCAGTGCTCTTTGTGCTGTGCTGACAGAGAACATTGTACTCTAAAGTTTTGCTGCTGTTATGATCAACACGGGGAGTCCAGAGGCGAGTCAGTCACTCACCTTCTCAGGCACCAGACCCCAACACAGATGGAGCCTACATCAAATCTACAGATCCAATGAAACATTCCAGACCTATGCTACCACCCCTGGCGTGTCCCATAAAACAGAGTTGAAGGTTCAAGAGAAGCATGTGGTACCCCAGCCTAATATTATCTACCAGGTACACATCAAAGTGCATACTCCACCTCTGCTGCCACCACTGCCAGCAGCACAGGACACTACACAGGAAGGTTTAAGCTGTTGGAGGGCAGCTCTGGATATATGTAGGTCCTGTTTCCCAGGATTGACAAGATGGCTTAGAAATGTCCCTTGTCTGGAGGCCAGCAGAATGTGTACAGGCTGGCAACATATCCTGGGTAAATAGCTCTTCACAGGTTCCTCAGGGAGCCACATTCTGCAGGTAAGAATAATTTCCTGACTCTTTTCAGTCAAAATGGTATTTATAAAGTGTTTCCATTACAATAAGCCTTCATTTTCCAAGATTAGTTTAGCCAAAGTGTTTCCAACCATCTCAAGTAACAACAGCAAATTAAACAGCACATAAAAAATCTGTACCCACACCCACCAGCTTCCACTCATCACAAGAGGCACAAGAAAGGAAAGAAACAAAACTGGAAGTGAAGAACATTTACTTTCCTCAAAAACTAGTAAAGAAGAGGATGAATCTGGGGGGAAAATAAAGCTTAACAAAATAAATCCACTAAAATCTTATCATTGATGGAGCTGGTTCAGAGAAATCTACTGATAATATGAAGGTACAACACCTGCCCCTGCTTCCCCTCTTTTGGTGGCATTCTAGTTCATGTCATGGGAACTGACCTTTTTATAATGGGCTCCCTCTACCCCTTCTGTGTGCCCCAGGAAAAGGCTCAATCCTCTAATAAGAGCAGCCAAGCTCTCAATCAAAAGTTCGCACAGATGGCTTAAGCTGTTTATTTTTCTGCTTCCCGTTTAGAGTGTCAGGTTCCAGACAGTGGTTATTAATTAATCAGAGGTCAGTTCCATGCTGAGACCAATCATCCTTCCCAATAAGCACCTGTTTTAAACAAACACAAGCCAACCCAAAAACGAGTTTAAATAATCAGTCATTCCTCGGGCATGTTTCTGTACTCAATTTGGTGGCAGTGCAAACTGCAGAGATATGGGGACTACCACCTATGTGGAGTGCCTGGGGTGAGCACTGAATTAACGTGCTGCAGTTTTGGATATATCAGAGCACGGAAAAGTATCTTGGAATGATCTCAGGCAGTAGCTTAGGGCAAAGCACATTCAGCAAATAAACATTTTTATAACAGCAGCACTGCTTTATGGCTATCATGGTGTAACCCCAGCTGGCAACCAAGCCCCAAGCAGCCACTCGCTCGCTTCCCCACCAACAGGACCAAGGACAGAACTGGAGGAGTAAAAGTGAGAAAACCTGTGGGTTGAGATAAAGGCAGTTTAATGGGTAAAACAAATGCCATGCATGCAAGCAAGGTAAAACAAGGAATTCATTCACCATTTCTCACGGGCAGAAAGGTGTTCAGTCATCCCAGACAGCAGGGCTCCCTCATGGGTAACAGCTACTTGGGAAGACAAACATCACCACTCCAAACATTCCCTCCATTTCCTCCTTCTTCCCACAGCTTTATATGCTGAGCAGGATGCCATAAGGTATGGGATATCCCTTGGGTCAGTTGGGATCAGCTGTCCTAGCTGTATCCTCTCACAACTCCTTGTGCACCCCCAGCCCGTGAGAGGTGTGAGAGGCATAAAAGGCCTTGACTCTGGGCAAGCCCTGCTCAGGAACAACAAAACCATCTCTATTACCAACAACATTTTCAGCATAAATGCAAAACACAGCCCCTTGCTAGCTACTGTGAAGAAAATTAACTCAACCCCAGCTAAAAGAAGCACAGTAGCATATGTGAATGGAGGAGGTACCTCCTCATTTTCAGAGCTAGTTCACCTTGGAAATGTGCGTGTGCACATGAAAAAGCAAACGGATCTCTGCTGAGGGTGCTGCAAGTCTGATGTGTTTTAATATGAGAAATTTAATTGCTGTGCTTTACTTCTGAAGCCCAAGACAGTTGCCCGAGCAGATGTGCTCATTCACACAGCAGTGAGGAGCACAGGTAAAACAGAAGAAATGGGGATGGGGGGAGATTAGACGTGGCTCAAATTGCTAGAAAGGCAAAACAGTTTGCTTCCACAAAACAGAAGACACAGACTGGACACATCTTTCCAAGCTCCAAGTTTCTCTGATCTGAGGGATCAAAGTACTAATTTGCTTAATGGTGCCAAGGCAGCTCAGCTATTCAGAGAAAGCTGTCCACCCGTGTCACCAGCTGTGCCCCTGCCTGGGAAACAAGAAAGTGAGGGAGATTTCCTTTCGTCTTTAAGCCCAGAGCCCAATTAACTGTGTGGGTCCCTGGCTGTGTGGCAGAGGTGGAGGCTGGGGAGGTGAGCACCACCTGGTAGTATTATTGCCTAACTGGGGGAAGAAACAGAAGAGGGATTATAGAAGCAATAACAGACTGAGCATGGGGACAGGGGGTTCTTGTTTTGTAAAGCAGAATGCAAAGGGGAAGATGGAGAGACACAGCTAAGACAGTATCTCATTTTTACAGGTTTATACTGGGAAATGAGTACAGTAATTAGATCACTACTTATGCATTCAATCATCAACAATCAAGATCTCAAATAGATCTCTTCTTATTAATGGCCATTTCTCTTCAGAACAGATTTAATTTTTTAATAGAACAGCCATTCTTTAGGCTTTACTTCTCCATCCTCACCCCAAAATCATAACAGACTTACCAGATGATGTTTTCTGAGTAGAGCAAGTTGAGAGAAAGCCTTTCATGGCTGCCACAGCCCTGTGAAGGAAGGTCACTGTCACTGCTGAACCTCAAGATTTTATGGGACAGACAGGAGTGCCACCACAGAAGTTGCCTGTAAAAAAGACCAGGATGGGATGTGAACCTTTTTCTCCTGAGGGCTGTAAGGCATAGTCTTTCAAAACACAGTGTCCGAAAAGATTTCCCTCTTTAAAACCTTTTTACACGAAATCCTTATGTTGTTCAACTTTGAGCTCATGCATCAGGCTGCAGACATGGCCAGAAGAGAACTGGCTGTACTTGATACCAGAATGGTGGCCTTCCTCAAACAGACAAATAGTTACAGACAACCCCTCTAACCACTACAAGCCACTAGTGGCAAATGCCCCCTGCC
Organism: Falcunculus frontatus; assembly: GCA_013398115.1. Lineage (NCBI taxonomy): Eukaryota > Metazoa > Chordata > Aves > Passeriformes > Falcunculus > Falcunculus frontatus. The sequence continues at coordinate 522,003 of VZRV01003630.1, read as the reverse complement.
TGGACCACTCTCATCAGAAGAAATCCCTGCCCTGATGGGCAGCCTCTCCCTCAGACTCCTTTGTGCAAGACCCGTGCAATGCTCACAGGACTGTAGGACATCCATATCCTCTGGGGAATAAGTCACTTGGAGTGTCTCAAATAACTGAGAGCTGGCACTGAAGAACTTTGCATTCACAAGGGCTCTAACAGTTTACATTTCCAGTCTATGCCTTTTCTGCTATGTACAGAAGATACTTGTGCAGCTTCTCTTCCTCAACAATGTCCTACATAATCAAGGCAAGAGTTCTTTGGTCAGGTAGGTACCTCCTCACACTCAGCAGAGCTACAGGAAAAGCTCCCCCCAGTTTGGCCCCCTTCTCTTTGACCTGCTGCCTTGTCCTTGGCACACAGCCTTGGACACACACTGCAGTTTGTCCTCCTGCAAGTTAAAGTCTGGGAAAGTGTATCCTACACACACTCACATAGTTCCAAGACACAGCCATGCCATGATTAGGGCCTTGTATCCAACAAGTCTGATTGCAAAAGTATTTCTAGGAAGGGAAAGGTATTAGGCTAGCTGACATAATTCCAAGTGTTATCAGAAATCCCTCCTGGAGCATGGAAGCGTGCCATGTAAAAATCCCTTGTCTGTCAGCAAAAAAAAACTTGGTTAAGCTCTTCCATTTCTCTCACCCCAGCATTAATGTGAGCTCTCTCACACCTAGTAACTCTTTGGTTAGTCCAAATCCTTCACACACCATCAGTTGGCCATGACAATTAGACAGATTTCTTTCAGTCCAGAAAGTTCACGACTTCAAGGCAAATAGTGGATTTTAATGGGGCTACAAGTCTCTTGTGGCAGCTGCAGCACAAAGCAAAGAACAAAGTCACAATGCTGCATATTTAACAATTGGCTCTTACTTCCTAGGGATAGCTATCAAAATGTGAGCAAAGGCAAAAGGGATTGTAATGCCCTTTAAAAAGAGAAAAGAAAAAAAAAAATCAAAGACGGGATACTAGTCTAAATCTGTTTTGGTCATATTATTCATTACTTCTGAAGTTAACCTTTCATGTGATTTAGAAGTCTATGGTATTGCCACATGAATGAAAATTTATCTCTTACCCTAACTAGGCACGATAAGGGTGGAAGAAAGGGAAATGGATGAAAGTGCCAGAAGATTTTTAGTGACATAGTTTAGCACTGCTATTGTTAGCCCCTCAGTTCTGCCATGTTCAGGCCTCTGACGTGCTCTGTGGCGAGAGCTTTGCCCAGAGGTGCCAGGCTTGTTTGCTGGAAGCAGGATACTGGCACACACCAGCTTTCCTAACTCTCTTTGAGGAACTTGCCCAGTTTCCTAACATGCACTGAAGGACCCATGGATTTGTTAAAAGCCACACCACGGATGTTTGCAGATTTTCACAGGGGAGTTACAAAAGCCAGAAGAACTTGGGTGCTCAGCTGGTGGCATTTGTGTCTCTCAGGGGTATCCCAGTGACTGCATGATTCCTTCCCAATCTGGAAGGATGACATCCATGCCAAGCTCATCTCCTCAGGAATTTTTGGGGCATTGATAGATTTTGTCCTGGGAAGAATAAGAATGTAGAGCATTAAATTCAGCTTTAATATTACATTTTAAAAGGACCTTCACCAGGTACTAGAAGAATTCCTATGCATGACCCTTGTGGAAACACATGGATCACGGCTGAAGACAGTCTGAAGAGCAAAACCTTAAAATATTAATTTTAAAAGTTCATCTGGGGAAAAAAAAAAAAAAAGATGTGTTCAGTTAGATAGCAAACCAGTTAGGAAAACTATCACATTCCTATGCTACCAGGCCAGGCCTTGTTCATTACAATCCTACAAAACTCAAATTCACTTTAGCCTTGTTTCAGGCTTCAGCCTTGTGCCATTACTGCATCTCCACTGATAGGTACTTCCCCTGTTATGCACACTAAATTGTTTTCTGGTTACTTTCTGACTCTGAATTTTCCAGCCTCTTTCTCCCCTGTCATAACATCATTCTAAAGTTCTATCTCATTCTGATACTAAAGCCTAATTCTGTGTTTTAGTTTCTGGAAAAAGTAATTTAGTTTAGAGACAGGCACCCACAAACTTCTGTTATTCACCAGCGCTAGAGAAAGAAGGGGGGAAAAAAGGAGAAAACAGGCTGTTTCAATATGTTGGCACATAAATAGACATTGGAATCTAGTTTAATATACCCAGTCTTGAAAAAGTGCCAGCCATAACAAATGCTATTTCATAGCAGTGAGTCTGTGTGCTGGAGGATGCTCCAGGGAGCTGTCTGTGAGACTCCTATTCAGGCAAAACTTTGACTGATGGCCCCATTTCTGACAGTATTTTCCTCTGTACTGCATGTAAATAGTTATGATAGCTAAACTGCTATTCTCAGCTGTAATAGATATACTTTTAGAATTTTTTGTGTGCTTTTACAAATAAGCTCTTGGAGGAAGATAGTTGTGGAGTGCTCCAAGAGCTCCTCAGCATATCCTCTATCTTTTCCCTCTCCTGTCCTTTCAGTCCCAACTCAGAGTTAACTGACATGCTAAACTGTAGATTTGGTGGGTGGTGGGTGTTTTCTTAATGAAAAAAATATTCCTAGCATGCTCCATTACCCTGATAGTCTTCAGCAGGAACCATTACTACTGCATTTGGTAACAAAAGAGTGTTCTTGTTCAAGCGTCAGGGAAAAAACCAGCTTCTTCCCCTTGTCTGGGAGCTACAGTGAACATGCACAGAGCCCTCAACTACACCCAGACAGAAGTTAAATAAGGCCTCTTCTCTAGAGCAGTAGCCATCACCACTGCTGTGATGTTAACAGGATGAGGGTCTCCACAGAATAGTTACTCTCCAAAAACTTTCTCCAGAGGCATCACGATTTGGACAAACACATACACTAAAATTCACCCGCAGTATTCGCAAAGGCTGGTGGTGGATTTCTCCACCACACTTTGTCTACCAGCAAATCAGTGTGGATACCTACAGAGATGAAGTTCTTCTGCAAAACATCTGCAAACACAATAAATTAAACCCACAGAGAGGGAGAATAAAGGGGGATGAGGGAAGGGAAGGAAAAAACCCACAGTGAAATGCTGGGAGGAGATGCTGGGAGAAGGAACACCTTCAGCATCCCAAATAAAACCTCTGCAAGATCAAGTTTCTTGATTTTTTTCCCCACTCTTTTCTTGTTACTTCCCCCTTCCCCATTTACCTTTCATGCCAACAAGTTCCAGTTAATTCCTTTTGTTTCCAGGTTGCTGCTTGATACAGCACTTCTTCCCCTTTCTCCTTTCCCCCTACACTGCGTATAGACTCTTTAAAACAGGAAACAAAAAGCATTTCCTCCACGTATTTTGAAATGGAATTACCTTGATGTGCTCCTGCTCCCTGCATTTCCAATAAGATTTCACTTAACTGCACAGCAGCCTGTACACGTGCAGACAGAGAGGCCTCCAGAAACTTTAACTTTCCAGTAAACATCATTACAGTTCTCACTTTCTTTTCAATTTAGCTTTCTTTTAATCTGTGGGTTGCGTTTATAGACTAGTGTCTCAGTGATGGGATTGCACCTCAGCAGGGTCAAGGTGAGGAAAATGCAGCCTTCTGCATGGGAGTTAATACATTTTCTGGCATGAAGATTCACAGCCAGATCCCTCAGTGCCTCAGAGTCATCCATTCCACCTCCAAGAGGCAAATCATGTACCATCATTGTCTCAGAGGATATGGAGGATGCGGGCTCACCTTTGAAAATGAAGCTGGCAATATGGGAAGTCACAAGTCACTTACATGGACAAGTGTCCCTAAGGGGATGCCCAAACATCACAGCTTATTTCTCTGTAGTCTCTTTCAGTGTTCTCTGAGGCCCTAAGAGGGCTGTTCTCCTGCTGGATCAATGCAGCACACCGACACAGGGATTAAGGTCTTTGGCCAAGCTTAACTTGAGGCTGCCAACAGATCAGAGCTGTGCAGCTGGGGCTTTCTGAAACTGGCCCAAGTGAAAGTGGGAAATTTCTAGGACTGACCATCCTCAGCTGGATCGTTTGTTGTTACCTAGAACTTTTCTTCCTCTCTGACTCTCTTCATAAATCCCAAGAAACCCCTCTTGGCAGTTCAGCGATGTTGTTATTGACGGATACTTTACAATAATCTTTGCCGTGCCCTGCAGAGACAGTCAGAGTATCCAAGAGCACTCTGTGCTTCCCACGTAACGTGATGAGGAAGGAGTAGATATAAATCCCTAGGGCTCTCCTAGCTCCACTTCTGATGGGCATTCTGTGGATAAATGGGCACTTCAGTGACAAAAGCATTAAGACAAGACAGTAAGAGCTTTCCACAAAACCTGCAGTCCTGCCCATGATTGAAGAGAGTCTAGCAGGTCAATACAGTTAGTGAGAAATGGTTTTCCAATATTTAGTTTACTTTTCTTATTTTTTAAACCTGTTCCTCCCCTGCCCCAGTATTACTGGACTTGGTGGAAGCCTGAAGATCCTGATATCACTAGCAAGAGCACAGTTACTCACTGGAAAGGCCAAAATGGTAAAAAGCTTAACCTACATAGGTCATCTCTCTCTATATAAAAATATTTTAAACCCATTCCAATCAGTTGGATCATTTCTTAGGGTTCAGCATCCAAGCTGGTACAAGCCTGCAGGAGCTCTCAAAGTGTACATGATCACAAGGCAGCCCTGTTGCCTTAATCTCAGAGACCCAGGCAGAGACACAGGCTATAAGCACAAAGGGGTGAGCTGCTGGGCCTTAGAGGAAAGTAGATTTGCTTGAAATTTGCTCTGAGCTGTGCTTTAAATCAATGCCTGGAAAAGAGATAAACAGATACCAAGCTGGTCACATACCTGAGCTAAAAGACCCACCAAACCCAAATACTCACTACTGAGGAAGAAATATGATTTTTTTTTTAATTGACTTTGTGACCTGCTCTTGAGAAGAGTTACGAAATATTATACTTTTTTTCTATGAAGTCCCTGATTCTCCAGAAACACTGGAGAGCAGGCCTAGCCTATAGCTTCATGTACACACACTGCACTCAGATTCAGCACTCATTAAATAAGAGACCAAATCAACAGGGAAATATTTGGAAGCATCTGAGTAGTTATAACAGGGCAGGAGGAGAGAAAACAAGATCACTAATGAGAACTGTGCATCCCTTTAGTACCAAGCATAATAGGGTTGTTTGCCTCCCAAGGCAGCAATTTTTAAAGCCATACCCTCTGCAGAGCAGCTTAAATTCTGTGTAAGTGTGCTCCCTCCCACCCCAGGGTTTTATGAGCTCTCTGCTCAGATGGGATGCTGACACCATGCCGTGTCTCTGTGTACCTGCACAGGATACCGAGAGTACAGGGAGGGAAGGGCTGAGCCCTCCTGCTGGGTAGAAATCCTTCCAGTCCAGAAGGGAGATGAAGAACGTTTGCCTCCTGTGGAAGGTGCTGCGATGTGAACAGCTCTGCACAGCAGCACCTGTGAGATGGAGCACACAGGGAAGGGGCATGTGCCTTAACCCTCAGTGGAAGAGAGCTCAGCCCAGCTGAGCCACAGGGAGGGTGTCCTTCCTCTCATGGAGAGCTGGCTTCAAAAAAATCCAGAGCTCTTCCACCACAGTCTAGGTTAAAAGCAATGAGTCAATCACACAGTTTTGCACAAGGCTCCTGCACACACTCAGCACTGCTGGAGGATGTGGTCCCTGTGCTGGCATCAGGGGATGGCAGGGGACACCAGTGTAGTGTGGGTGCTGCAGTCTGGAAGATGATACAGCCCAACAGGCTGAGCCACAAGGGCTCTCTAGGTTCATTTTAAGAGTTGTTTTTGCATTCAGGTTACTGAGCTTGCCATGGCTTTGAGCTCACCCAGAGATGAGCAGCTCAGCTGAGAAAAGCCTGCTTCAGGGTGAGCAAGGGCCTTTTGCATGGTTCCAGCCTCTGCTAACCAGCCCTGGAGCTGCTGTGCTAATGACATCCCCACAGTTGTTGGCTGTGCTGCACTTCCCTGTGGAGAGAAATCATCCCCACCTCCTTTTGCTTACCACTTTGGGGGCCTATTTTTATCTCAGTGGTGTGATGTTGTGGAGCAGCAGCATGGATGCCAGTGGGAAGAGGAGGAAAGCACACGCTGCCTGCTAACCAGCTGGCTACTGCACGAGGCTGCGAGCAGCGCCCGCAGCACGTCCCTCCTGAACAGATTGCTTTTTAAATTCGTGAGCAACTGCAGTCTCCAGTTTGTTGCCAAAGCTCATGTCACCCAGCAACTCAGGGGTACTTCAGCCTTTTCATCATCCTCCTCCTACACAGTATTGGATGTGGAGAAACATTTAGATGCTTAATAGGCAGGAGGAGGCACATTTGTAGGACAAGGCTGTTTGCTGTGTTTTAGAAGCAGCAGCAAGCTGACAGTGTCTCATCCAAAACCACAGCTCTGTTTAAGCAAAGTATGTGCATAAGAGATTAAGTAATTCTCTCTGCCCTGAGAGATTCAGTCCAAACCATGGAAGATAAAAAATCAATACCTTATTTCAAGGATGGTAAGGGGGAGAGAGAGAGAAAGAGCAGATTAAGCAACATACCCAAGTGCATGGGAATTCTGCAGCATCCGTGGTAATGGACCCCTGCTCCTCTACTTCTGCAATAGGAAGACAATCTTATAAATGTCAGATAAAAGAGACAAGTACCTCTATACTGAAACTTTGAGTCAGTATCTCACTCAAAGAACTCTCAGGGCTTCGAACCTTTTGTATGAAGGCATATGTGAGAGCTGTGTGCACTGCCACAACCTCCACCTCTCAGAAATATTTACACTACAGAGCTGAGCAATTCCCTGCATCAACTGCCTGGCCAGAGAGCCATTACTGCCTTCAGAGGCAGTGGGCAGCAGCCAGTTGTGCCAGATCCAAGGGGATGTCCAGCCAGCTCCCAGCTTATCTGTGAGGATGGCCTGGCTACCATACAGATGATAATTTGGTTTTTTGACTGGTTTTAGCTTAGGAGAACGCTCTCCCTTAGTCAGCAGCTGTACTAACGTTCCTGTTAGGTCCGTGTGGGACTAAGGAAGATGCCACAAGGAAGAAAGACAGGCAACTGCAGCACAAAGCAGGAGAGTTCAAGTGCTCATCTGACCTGCGAGAGGATCCACAACATGCTCTTTTCTTTAATATGTACTTTAATTTCCTGCTCCTAACTGCAGCATATTTTATTCCGCATGCAGGAAAAAAAAGATGCAATTTAGTCCTATCAGCGGAAGTCTTCCATTTTCTGCTGGCAGCAATAGGATAAAACATAGGATGGGCAGAAACACAAACACTCAGTCCAGGATTAGGTTTTTCCTCTTAAGAAAGGATGTGGGACAATCACACCTATTCATTAACATACTTGGCTGTATGTGTGCACATGCAGGGAAGGAGGAGGGATAAACCTCTGGAATACACAGGTTTTGCATCAGCAGTTTCCTAGTGCAACTACTTTGAGCCAAAGTGAAACATTTCTCTAGAATGACTAATTAATTTATTTAACATGTAAAACAAGAGACTTGAACCTATCTAGAATCTTTCTGAAGTCTCTCAAATCACCTTGACCTGAGTGGCCTCAGCAGGAAACAAACTTCTGGGGAAGAAGAGACTGAGCTGGTGCAGGGAAGCAGGATGACAATGCTGGGTTCATGTGGAGTACTTCCAACAGGTTTCCCCCCCCTCCCTTCTCTGTATGAGAGTCCTTCAGTTTAAGAACAGGGGCCTCTTCTTTTTGTAAGATGCCATCACTTTCATGCAATCAGTGCTTATTCACTAGCATATGCTGCTCTTTCTCTGGCAAAATTTATCCTGCAGACTTTTGAATGTGGTGCTAATTATATCTAGATACATAAATGCAAGAGTTCAGTTTAAAGCATTTTCCCAAACTCTCCTGCCCATCAAAGCATGGGGCTGGTATGCATTTTCACAAGCAGCTGCTTTTTACTGAGAAAAGTACCTGTCCAAAGATTATATTCAATTTGAGAGTTAGAAGCATAGAACACAAGTCTTATGCTTCTGAAACTCCCATTCTAATTTCCAGTAAGCTTTGTTTAGGGGGAAGGTACGAGGAAAAGAAGGAAGTGGACACTTGCTGGAGGAAATCCCCCGGATTTTTTTTTTCCTTCATCTTAAGTTGCCTTAAAAAGTCTACCAGACAAAGCCCCAAAGCACTTGGGATATTTTATACACAGGCATTATATTCAGGACTCATCTCAGACAAAGACAACTCAGGTTTCTTTAGCAGTTCCATCCAGTGCAGGAAAATCCTCACCCTTGAACAGACACCTGGTTTCTTTGGGCTGTCACAGCCAACACCCCATCTGACAATGCTGTAAAGTGTAAATGGTCCATTTCCCGTGTTGCAAACCAAAGGGCCAGCAGAACCATCCTAGCAACCAAGAGAGAGGACTCACAGTGATCTCATCTGGCCTCTGCACTGCTGTGGGTCAGAAGAGAACTTCTGGAATCAGATTTTCCCAGAAAAGCCCTCCTGCAGGAACTGGGAACAGAGCTAGTGGTGTGACTCAGCAGCAGCCTGCAGTGAAGAGACTGATTTAAATGCTGGGTTATCAGTGAGTGAAGACTGAGCACAGGCTGCAGACAAAATATGATTAAAGTATGCTCTTTAGTATTACACATAATTTATTAGTCCACCATAAGATTGCGGTATTGAGCAGAACTCGCATTTTACTTTGACAATGCCTCAGTCAGAATTGCTTTGCTTTTTATTTACTCAGCTGTTCTTACCCTCTTGCCTTGTGATTTTGGGGAGATTAGTCGGTTCTTCAACAGTGCTCTGAATACAAGAATTTTTTAAAAACAATAAAAGTCATCGTTTATCTTGACAAAAGAGTACTGTGAAAAAGAGTTCCAAGCAAGCTACAATGGGAAGTGTTTCACTGGGATCTTAGATGGGCCTTGGGAAGTGCAAGTCCTTTCCAGTCCCTTTCCCTTAGTGATCCACAGACATCTGTCCATATGCAGACACTTTCAAGAGCGCTCACCTCTAATTTTTCTTCACCTGACAAGAATCCTGGCCTCCCACAAAAACAAAGCCAGCACAAAGCATCCTGGCAGTGATCCCTCCAGGGTAACTGAAGTATTAATTTATCTCACAGACTTCACTCTCAAGTACAGGTGCTCATGTCTGCTGCAACTGCCTAGCTTGGCTCCCATCTGGCTGGGAAATAAATTTGAGGTTAGGTCTGGGCAGAAGAAGAAAATACTTCTGACAGAAATGTAATTTCAGCAGCATCAGGGAAATGTTGAAGTCATAGCTCAGCATGCCGAATCGGGGATGCACCACAATGGTCTTCACCTGTCTCAGCTGTGACTAGGGCAGAGAGGAACAAGCTGCCTTTTAAGTACAGCCTGAAAGAATACTTGTAAAGGAAGAGGGGAAAACAATCCCACAAATTATGACCAACCTCAAAAGAAGTCATGAAAAGAAATTTAAAAAAGGTCCAAGGACTTCAAAAAACAAATTCCCTACCTCTCCACTCAGTTGAGAAGATTACTGGGACAGATTACATGGACCTCCTGAGACTAAAGCAAAGGCTTCACTGTGCAAATACAAACCACTAAGGTTTTGCAGAAGCCTAGTGTGAGTCACTTGAGCTTCTTTCCCACATGTATTTCTTCTTCTTCCCCATTAGGAAGAAAGAGTCAGCAAGGTTTTTATAGACAGATATATTGCTTGGCACTAAGGGAGTAAGATGTTGAGGATACACGGTCATGTCTATTAGATTTTAAGACTTTTTATTGCCAGGAGTAAGAACCAGGTATAAAACATACTTCCTTACACTGCAAGTTACCTGAATGAAACCAGAGTTACTGGATTTCATTTCTCATTCTTCAACCTGTGCTACTTATCAGTCATTTTGCCTTACTGCCAACACTTTTATCTGCACATATAGATCTGTTTTGAGAAATATTACAGGGTCAAATACACCAAAGTCAGCATTTTTAGTCGTATTGCTTCGTTTTTACCTATTCTGTTGACTCTTTTAGAGCTCTACAAGGGTCTCCTGCTGTCACAGTCCAGTGCAAGGGTTTATTGGACCTGTATGATGAAAGCAAATATATTGCAGCCAGCCATAGAGCTTCCTAATTCAGCAGTCACACATCCCTTCTGGCTCTTCTCTAATTAGTCACTTATTCCCAAGACTGCTGAGCAAGAGCTTCTCACTGTGACAACTGTGTTGCATCAGTTCTGGCTCTGATAGCAGATAGTCCAATTAACTTTAATGGATCTCCTACGAGGAAGACCAAACTGTTCCCATCTCGAAAAGCAGTGCTCATGGAGGAAGGGCAGAAGAAAGGTTTTGCAGAGGACAAAACGGTGTGAATTTAATTTATAGCTGTGCCCCCAGCCTGGAGGAGCAGGGGAGCACACAGAGTGGGAGAGAGGAGCTGAGGGGGCCTGGAAACATCTGGTCACACTCACAGCCATGCACAGTGGGCAGGCTGATGACAGCCCTGTCACACTGGCAATCTCCAAGTAGCTCCAGGGCAGCAGTGAGGACAGCCTCCTCAGCCCCACTAACGTGTTTGAACAGTCACTGAGGAGTAACTGGGGAAAAAACACAGGGGTCTACAAGAGAGCCAGAAAACTCTCCATACTTTCACAGGCAAATTTTTTGTTTTCCTGGATAACCTCCCACCACAGATGCAGAAGAGAGAAAATTTGTCCGCTCTGTCTGGAAGTAGTGGGGGTGGGAAAAAGCAGTACACGAAAACTTGAATCCTAAGGAGGAGCTCCTTCAGGGAGCAAGTGAGGCTCAGGTACTGAAAGAGGATCTCTCCTGTACTCTACCCTGTGTCCCTGCTCCCAGTAGGAAGTGCAGGCAACCAGAATGGAGTGGGTGTCCCACAACTATGGATAATGAGTGATGGAGCACCTGTGTGTCACTTTTCATCCACACAAGTGCACAAAAGGGGACTTGAGGTCAGAAAGCATCTGCCTCGGTGCATAATCCTCTTATATGTTAAAGGAAAGAGCCTCAGACCAAATCAACTGAGCCGAATTTAATTTCTTTACCTAAGGGAACATCCTTCAGATGCAACATTGGTGCAGTTAATCCTGAACCTTCTCTTCCTGCCTCCTCTGTAAGAGGAAGGAAATAAGAACTCTGACTTGGGTCGATAACTCTGGCTTGTCCCATCAAACAAAGTCTGCACTCTGGAAGGGAAAAGTTTACTCATCTCCTCAAGCAGCAGCTGGCACACACTCATTAAAGTAGAAAGCAATGATAGCAGACTGATCCCCAGGTTCAAGACTCTCCTGTGTAGTGAGGTTTTCAAAGGAAATATCAGACTGACAGAATTAATAAGACTGCTTGTTTTAGGTAGCAGATGTTGGTCATCTAATTTCTCAGTGAGAATAAGAAAAAAAGCACTTGATTCACCTCCCTTATTCAGCAAAAGGGAGCTCTGCTACAAGTAACTATTCTGTTTTAAAGTTACCTTGACAGAATGCAGCAGGATTAGCCTGAAAAATAAGCTCAGGTATCGAAGAATAGCTGCAGATGATGTGGAAATCATTAGCCACAGGAACCATCTCTCTACTAACAAATGAACAAAAGCAAGCCAAGCTCTAAGCCCTCTGAAGGCATTCTGCCCATCATTTTTAAAATGTACCAGCATGGTATTCCCTGAATTCAGCACTGGTTTGGGAGCTGAGAATCCACAGAGATTGAATGAACAAGAATGAATGTAGGAATGAACAAGAAACTGTGTTTTTAAGATGAGAAATATCATCCTGTAAGCACCTGTGGCTTTAGCTAATATAGATTCCTAAAAAAACCCCAAACCATAGAGACTTGGCGACTTTCTGATTAGAAAGCAAGAGCAGCCAGAATTAGTCTACTACAGTTATGCCGTATGTGTACAAAAGCAATCCTAATTTTCTTATAGAGGAATTACAAGTAATCTTCAACACACCGTGTGAATGCCCCTCATTGCACAAAACAGAACTCCAAACCAACAAACCACACTCGAGAATTGAATCTGTCACCATTGCAAGCAAAGTCTCTCTAGAATAGCCTACATGTCCAAGTTGAGGACCTAGAGAGCAGCTGCTAGATTCTTCTTCCTGTTGAGAGCATTCAGTTTGCACAACATCTGAAAGTCCCGTAATTGCAGCTGGATAGGAAGCTTGCACTTCATTCCAGAGGAGCTTTCCAGCAGGAATCTGAATTTCTGATGGCAAAGCTGTGCTGGAAAGCATCAAGGGAAATGCTCCAGGATGCTGAAAGCTCTCCCATGAAAAATTCCAGATCAAAAATTGTCAGCCTTGTTCCCCCAACTTAAATAGTCCTTTCCAATGGAAACCAGATTTCCTTTAGGAACTGTAGTGCTTATACTCATGCAGCATTTGGTAAACACTTGCAAATAAATTACCACCACAAAACAGATTGACACACACAAAATGAAAAATAGAAGAAGGGAAAAAGTAGAACCCCTTGCCAAAGATCACTTGTCAATGGCAAATCCAAGACAGTTCAAGCCTCTTACCCAGCTTATTTGGTAAAAAGGAAAGAGCACCAGCCCCTGATCACTCTGCTCTGGTTTTTGGTTGACATAGAGGTCTGTAAAGAGGTAACCGGAATTCAATCCAAATATCTTCACGTCTGAGCACAAGATTGCTTTTCACTTCAAGAATAAATATCAAGCTCTGCAAAAGTGAGTGTGGTGCCTGGAAGCTGTTTTTTGAAAAAAGACAGGCTATTACAACATGCTTTCTTTTCATCCAAGTAGGAAGAACATCTGGAAATACAGAAATTAAAAAAAAAAAGTGAAGAACATTTCTTTCACTGAAGATTTTTATATTGGTAAAACTGAAGCAGATTTAAAGTGAGGAATTAAAAAATATTTTCTTCTGGAAGAGTGGGAAAGAAATGCTTCAGGTCAGCAATTTTTCCTTAATGAATTTCCAACAGAATTAGTTCAATTTATTAAGAATCCACTTCAGTAGGATTAAACTCCCACCAACAACCATCCTTTCACTCTGCCTTTCTTTGAACATTTATTCTTTTCCAGTGGCACTTAGAGCAAGGATCTCTTGGGGTCTCCTGGGAGAGAGCGATGCAGAGCCGAGGCCAGATGCAGCAGCACACACTTGTGCACTCCCCTGGCTCTGCAGCAGAACATGGGCCATGCTCCCATATCCAGCCCTGCAACAGCAGCAGGCTATTTATGGGAAAGCAAGACCCTGGATCAGGGTGGGGGATCTCCTGCACCAATGGCACACTTGGCCATCATGACGGGCAAGACAAAAGGAGAAAGCCTCAAGGCTGCTGCAGAAACCCTTCCGGGGTACAGAGTACCATGTTACCAGCCAGCATATTTGGGTGATAACACATGCCTGTTTCCACGGGATTTCTAATTTAAGTCTGACACAATTAGTGCTCACACAGCTGGTTTTCATCTTCCTCACAACAAATAGTAACTGCATCATAAATGCAGCCCAGGCTAAGTTCCACGGCAAAGTCTTCAAACTACAGCTGCAAAGTGGACAAGAAAGAGGGAATTGTTGAGACTGAAACACTTAAACTTCTTAACTGTGGGCTGAGGAAAAGCTAGATTTTGGAAGAATTTGGGCAAGACTTCCCTTGGTGAGTGTGTCACATTTTTCATCGAAACAGTCTGTTGGCAATCTTGGTCTGACTGCTCCTTCCTGTGCAGGGTTACAGACAGGTCTGCAGCGGATGAAGCTGGCCTAAGCTTTGTCTTAAGGCATTTTAGTTGTCATCTTTACTGCAGCACTCAATGCCTTGTACTTCTGAAAGGTCAGTGCCCTGTACGGAGTGCCCTTCCAAGAGCTTTTCCTCCAAGCATGGAAAGTGTGTGATTTTTCATTTGTGGATTTTGTTTTTACTCCAGACTGCAGGTTCTCGCAGCAACAGAGCAGCAGCAAACCAAAGAAAAGGTCTCCATATCCTCAAGCATCCCTTGGTTTAACACTGTGTCATGGTTTAACCAAAATAGGCAATTAAGCACCACACAGCCACTCACACACCACCACCTCTCTCCACCTCTGTTGGGATGGGGGAGGGAATTGGGGAAAAAATAAAGGAAAAAGCTGTAGTTATGAGATAAGAACAGTTGAAATAAAAATTTATGATAGTAACAATAATAATTGTAATGAAATTGGAGACAGCAAAAAGAGAGAAAGAGGAATAAACCCCCAGACAGACAAGCAACACACAAGGCAATTGCTCACCACCACTGACCAATGCTCATCCTGTCCCCCAGCAGTGATCAGCGGCTCCCAGCCAGCTCCCCCCTGTTTATTTACTGGGCTCGATATCCCATGGTATGGAATATCCCTTTGGCCAGTTCAGGTCAGCTGCCCTGGCCACTCTCCCTCCCAGTTTCTGGTGCCTTTCTTCACTGGCAGAGCATGAGACACTGAAAAGTCCTTGACTCAGGGTAAGCACTACTTAGTAACAACTAAAACAACAGTGTGTTATCGATGCTATTCTCATCCTAAATCCAAATCACAGAACTGTAATAGGAAGAAAATTAACTCTAGACAAATCCTAGACAAAACCAAGACACACTGTTTTCCACCCCTGTTTTCTCCCAGCAGGAGAGGAAAGATGCTCCTGCTTTGAACAACATAAACAGCAACAGGACTCATCCTGAGCTTGGTGGGTTGCTTGCTGTACACAGGCTATATTGCCTGGTGCAACAGGCAACAAGAATTAAGAGATGCTGGTACTAGGAGTGGGAACCAGTAGCAGACAGCCCATGCACAGTGAGAAGCAGACACTTCGGTATGGAATAAGGAGTAGTTAGTGGGGGGGGTTGACACTGCCTGGAGACAAAGGCTGATTCTATTGTTTGCAATATGCTCTCCACCTTCCCTTTACCCTCAAACCTGCACTGGACTTCAAGAAAAAGCTATCCTGAGATGAGACTGGTAACGACAGGTTTCAAGCACTTACAACAGTCACAGCTCCCCCATATAGGAGTTCAAAGGTGATATCTAATTGACAAAATATGCCCTGCGAGGAATCAGTGACCCGGAAATTCTATAGTTTACAGTCTTGTGCGTCACAGATGTTTCTGGTAGGGTATTACTGAATTGCTCCCCTGAACAGTTATTACTGCAGAGGTTTAAGCGCAGCTTCTCCTTTTATCACCTTTACGACATACTCTGCTGGAGTTTCAATGAGCCAGTGGCACTTCATGCCCCTGGGATGCAAGCCAGGCTAATTAGCAGTATCAATCTTCCCCTCTTCCACTAACACTGCGACACTCCCACAGCCCGAGCCTGCAACACTCAGACAGCAAGGGACACAATTTAACACATGGTACTTTCAGTAAACACAAATCAACAACTTGATTTTTAAGGAAGCCAGGCACACTAAGAAGAGTTGTTATTTTAAGGGGGTCAGGAAAGAGAGGAAGAAAATTACTACAGCATCAACAGGGTCACTTGCTTCAGAGTCCTTATGGATGGCCACGAAGGTGAGCTACAGCCACAGCCAGCATTGCTTCCATCTGTGGAAACAAACTGTGGTCTGGTGTGACTCTGCCGGCAGAGGGGCTGGGAAGACATCCCTGAAAGATCTACCTGAGGGGAATAAGGACTTAGGGTAAGGGTGGGTTGAACACACATTTATCCAAGCAGATCTCCCAGTGGTTCACCAGGCCAGATCCCATAGGGAAGATCCCGTCTCAGATCAAGAGGAGAGACTATTTGAGTTCTATTACCTGTAAAATATTTAGAAGCGGTACAAAGAAATTGAGGAGATGGAACTTCATCCAGATATTCAACCACACAAACAACCACATATTCCCAGAGGATGAATTCCATGACTAAGGATCAACATTATAACCAACACATCACCATTACTAAGTTAAAGAGCAGAGGCAGTCAGTATGCCCAGGAAACATTTACTACCACTTCAGAGGGACAACAGGCCACATTTCTTTGTCTCATCTGCAGTTACCCAGTAACCTGTGTGCTTGTTGTGCCATATGACCCATTTTGAACTCAGAGCCAGCCTTTGAGCTGCGTTTCCAGCACACTACTGACTATGCTAACACATGAGGAGCTGACCTGGACATACCCCAGCTAAGCAAGGCTGAGCATTCCATTTCTTCTGCTACCCAGGGTCTGTAGGAGTAAAACATATACTGGAGATGAGGCAGACGGGGCACGTAATTGTGCACAGCTGAAAGACGTTTTTGAGGCACCCATCACACTGCACTAAATGCCAGCACAAATGTGAACGTGACCCTCAGTCCCACCTGCCCTGCTCTGTTCGGGTGTTTTCTCTAGCTCTTTAGATTTCTACTGAAAAACACAAAATGCTTTCAAGGGCCAGATAGATTTGCTGTTTTTCATGACAATGAATTAAATGAAATTATACCCAGAAACCCTCACACCTCCAAGGCTCTCAGACTTACTAATTAGCTCTCTTCCATTCAAATAGAGAGACACATATTTAGAGTCACATCCAAGCTGGTAGTGTACATCTAATTTAGTGAAGAGTCTCGAGGTGATTTTGCCCTCTAGCACTGCTCTGTTCCAGGTACACAGGCTAAAAGCAAGCAACAGTAAAGGCACGTTTCTGCATGGCTGAGCTTTGCCCTTGTCAGTCCCACCACAGGTTGGGAATGTCATGCACCAGAAGCTGATAACTGATGTCACTGGCTCCACCTGGTAAATTTTATCATCTTCCTCCTCGGCATCAGCCGGCTGGGGAGGGAGCTGCCAGTAGCAGAGGACTGCCATGAATTTGCTCAGCACTAGTGGGGCCTTTATGCTTCCTTACAGCGATAGCTTTGTGCTGTGTGACTGACATACCTCCAGCCCTGTCCATCTCATTCCCCTGCCTCCTGTAGGAGCTGAAAGCTTCGTTGTGTGAGCTGACACTGATATGTCCAGACCAAAGGATAAAGGGTACAACAGATCTCCAGCCGCAGTGTGGCTTGTACAGAATCTGTATTACAAATAGACTTTGTGTCTTACTGCCTTCCCACGCAGCATTATCCTGCCCAGCAAGCAGAGCTGGGGATCTGCACTGCGGGGAGCACACAGCCACTGTCTCCCAGGCATTGCTGAGAGTGGAGCCTGGTCCAGCAGTGGCTGGGGCTTCTGAGCCCTGGCAAACACTTTAGGGGTGCCAAGAGGAAAATTCAGTGTTTGGCTGCTACAGCCAAGCTACAGTCACCTCCTCTGAGGGACATCATCCTCCAAAGCCAGGGGGAACAGAATGAGACCACCTTCTCCAAAGAGCAGGATGCCTTGGGAACTTCACTCTGCCGGTGCAGGGAGAGGGCTTGGCACAGCAGCCAGGGAGAGAAAAAGGTTATGTGGAATATCGCAGTACAGGCACAACTGGCCAAGGCACAGGCTGAGATACTGCAGCTGTTTCAAACAGAAAGGGCTTAACATGCAGCTGAAACACACCTCGGAGGAGAATATGCAATTTCCTTCCCAAAGTCCTACTTAAAAATCCCAAAACTTTCAGGAGTTGTCCCACCAGTGTCCCACAGCAGGCTCATATTCATTCAGCCTCCTAAGAGATGACACGGCTACTCCAAGCTCATTTTTAATGAAGTACCGCTTCTACATCGGCCTTCCCTTCTTCTCCAATGGGCATTTGGTGTGTGCGGCTGCTGATAGCTCTGCTTTGCAAAGGGTAACACCCACTTTGTAGCCACGTGGCTTCTGCTCCTCGCAGTTACTGCTCCCAATTAAGAGGCACCTTCCTGGCTGCAGATAGTGCCCCTTTGAAAGCATAATCATTAAGGATCCCTAGGAAAGCCATAATAGGTTGGGTATTAGTTAATACCCACACCTCAGCTTTGATGGCTATGACAGAAATAACACCATCTCTTTAATAACTTGTATTAGCCCTGTAATTATCTGTACAGAAAAATACAAGTGGCCAGTGGGGAGTCACTAAACCTGTGCCCAGCTGTAAAAGGCACTTCCAATAAGCCACAAGAGCTGCAGCACTTAATATCATGCCCCTCTTCCCTTTCATGTTCAAAGTTGTATTTGATGAGGAGATAACCCCTGATCAATCCTGCACGCTGCTTCAGGAGCACAACAGCAGTTCAGATTTCTAGCTGGCAAGCATTCAAAGCAGACTTTTAATGGAGCAGGGCTGATATGCAGCACTCAAGGGGCACCTCACCAAACTGGAAGGGCTGCATTCAGCCAGAAAAAGGGCAGCTTGAGGGGCCTTCTGCTTCTCCTTCAGGGGATGCAAGGGTCAGATTTGCTATTATTACGTGGTTTCTGAAGGGGGACTTACATGTTTAAACCTTTGGTTTTGCCATCCCAGATTAAAAGATAGTATACCTTGCTGCTGATTCAGGGTCTGGAAATTGAACAGGACTGCTGTGGGTGGAGAGGAGCGAGGCAGCAGTAGCAAGGCAATTTGGATCCCTATAGTACTAAACAGTGGAAAAAACCTCCCAGTACTCATACCTGCCCTGGGCCATGTGCTGGGCAAGGAAGTGATGAATGCAGCCACCCATGAGAAGATGCCTGGTGAGCTCTGGGCCATGGTGCTTCTCACAAGAGTATCCCATCCTCCGGCACAACTGACCCCCACAACACCACAGCAGTGTTCAGGTGCCACCAGTCCTCTGACACACAAAGGGGCCCCCAGAGTCACCCTGTCCAAATTCCATTGGGCACGAAAGGTGACATTTAGTCCTGCTCCAGCAGCCCCAATCTTTGATGCTCTTCCATGACGTGTCAGCTTTTCTGCAGAAGCCAACATAACCTTGCTTGCTTCTCCCTGCCACAGGAACCTGGTACTATCCCTGCTCATTCAGCTTTTACCATTTAACCTAAACCCCACAAATCTAAGTTGTTGTTACATTCCCCTGATCTGACTTTTGATTTGGCAGCCTGCCCTCTCCCATACACAAACCCCCTTTTTTCCATGAAGAATGTAAAAATGAAAGCCATTTTGCTAACATCAGCTGCAGCACTGATTTGAAAATATTCATTCAAGGTATGACAGAGAGCAGGCAGCTTCTCAAGCTACCGCTTGGTTGAAAAACAACATTCACGCAAGTACAAGTGACAAGGAGACAAGTGACATCCTGACCAGCAGCCTGCCCCAGGGCAGGACAAGTGTGGCCCTGTTCATGTTGTTAGGACCACCAGAGAAGAGTTTGGCACTGAGCAAACTCCTACACTGCAGCCCATTGCCCTGTGGGACTGTCTGAGTGAAGGTATCACAAGGCTTGATGGTGTCCAAGGGGACATCAAGGAGGAGGTGGGAACTGCCTTCTTTCCAGCCTCCTGGTAGCATGGCCCATGCCAGGTTCCCCTGCCCACTGCCTGGAGTCCGACCGCTGAGGGTCCTCCCTGGTTTCAGCAAAGGTGTTGGCACCTGCAGACATGGAGGTGCTGCTGGTGGAAGTGCCCAGGGCAGGTCTGGGGAAGAGCCAACCACACGTGAGTCTCCTGCTCACATCCATACTCCCACCAGTGGAAGACTGCTCCTGCCTTCGTTATCCTGAAGCTCCTTGTAAAGCCCTTGCTCAGCACAGTGCTGACAGCCCTCTCAGTGGTGTTGCTTCCCTCTCTCCCCAGGAGAGAAGGAGGTTTGCAGGTGGACAGGACAAACCTGCTGCCCAGAGGAGCCAGGGCAGGCGAGCTGTCACCTTGCACACCACACACAGCGTGAAGCCCCACGCCAGGGGCAGGTCCCTGCCACGCAGACCTGGCTGGGGATGAGGGGCAGCTCCACCTCCTGCAGGACAGGAGCAGTGCCCCCACCCTGTAATGATGGCTCTGCTCGTGACAGGCGCCAATACATACACATGAATATGCACAGCAGCAAAGCACAACCTTCCCTAATGTACTCCAAGGTCCCGTGCTGCAGCAAAGTGCTGATCTGCACATCCCTACAGGGACTGGTCCTCTGACAAGCAGAGACCTGATGAGCAAAGGCGTGCTTGAATATTCCATCTGGCAGGAGTCACCTTCTCTTGCATTGCTATTTGTGAAAGTCTCCTTTCCTGTATCCATTACTCCGTTCCTGTAGCTGTGAGCAGGAGACCCTGCCATTTGACTCACCCTCAGACACCTTGCTCCTGCCACTGCCCACCCAGCGTCCCAGCCTAGAAGTTTTCATCCCTGTGGGGAAGGCAGATGGGCTGAACCCCATCCCCTGCAGAGGAAAGGATGCACAAATGAATGCATGAGCAACACGCTTCCAGGGACATGCCTGATTTACAGGCACAAACTTCCTTCAAGTCATACTATTCTAATAATTCCCTTCCCAAAACATCACAGTCACATGTGGGCATTTATATAATGGGAATACAAACTGAAGTTAATCACATGTAGTTGAATATATATGTGCCAAATTGAGAGGCAAAGATCAGGAAGACTGAATGTCACTGTAAGCAGGAGGATACTCGGGAAGAGTACAAAAGAGGTGGGAGAGCCTAGCAGAGACAAAGACTCTGGACTGCCTCTATCACTCTCCTTGGAACAGCTCAGTGCTTGTGAGAAACTCTTTGCATGTTTGTCCCCAGAGACCAGCACTGATTGGATCAAAGGTGTTGTGTAGATCATGCAAAACTCAAGATTCAGCTCAATTCAATCCAGAGTCATATTGGTTTGCTTTTTCTTGATATCAGGAGCAAAATGGATCACAGTTCTCCTTGGAAGCTTTGATGGGGCACTGGCAGTGCCCAGCCTCCTGGGGAGCAAAGCAGGGATCCCTGAAGCTTCCACAGATGCTGTCAAGCCTAGTCCATGCCTAGACACACATCTATTTAGCCACAGAGTACAGGCACACAGGCAGCCCTCAGGCAGCCTTCCTCACACTGCCTACCAGGATGTCTGAGCCCGGAAGTGAACATTTCTCTGGTCTTGCTTCACTTGCTCCTCCATTATGGCCAAACTAGAAGGCTATCACCATTTCAGCCAGTGTTTTGGGACATGAGAGTGACAGGTTGTTACTTTATGTTGGCTGATCTGCCATCTGATGGCCACAGGCAGTCACGGCCAGTTGGCTGTAACCCATCCTATCTCTATGAGGCTCAGGGGATGCCTTTGAAAAGATTAGGAAGTTAGAGACTTGTGCCACATCCTTAACGCTGACACCCTGAAGCTGCCTCCGTAGGCTCTGCCTTTGCCTGCAGAAGTACTGGAAGCAGGAGTTAATCCAGTTTGCTTCTTGGTAGGCAACACCCTCGCAGCCCATGGCTAGCTAATAGCCCAGGGCTAAGGCCACGGGGGAGCCAGTGGCTTTCCAGCAGCCACCTGAGGAGGAGACAACACCCTTGTATGAGGGGAGCACAAGGACACGCAGGAATCTCACAAAGCAAGCACGGGCAGAGCCAGAGCACAGGGGTTGAGGGATAAACTTCTGGGACAATTAATCAAAGCCTAGGACAAGAATTAACCCAACTGTGCTACTTCAATAAGAACTAAAGGCATAACTGAGGGGACACTGAGTCTGCAACCCTGCAGTGTGGTCCTGCCCTGGGATCTGGGGCTGGCTTTCAGTAACATGACTTTCAGCCAGGCTGGCTTCACATCAGCAGCAATGCAGAGGATTCCCTGACCTCCAGCTGCAAAAGCTGGATGTTCTTTCAAATGGATAAATATGTTTCTTGTTTCATCTGCTATCCATCAAGCCAGTGTTCATACCTGGGAAGCACAGAGCTGCCAGGAGAGGTGCCAGCAAATGTCATTGCTGCCAGCTCGGTAGAGGGAAAAGGATAGTTTATCCTTCACCTTGGGACTCACAGAGCCTCCATGCCATTTTGGACCATGAAACATCAAGCTCAGCTTTGGTTACCTGCAGTCTGGGATCCTAAAAGACATGTGAGAAGCCTTAAAAGCAATGGGAACTGATTGCCAAGTTTTTTTTGCCCCATAAATCCTCCTAATTTTGTTATCGGTGCATTTAAGGAGATAAGCAGAAGCCTACATCCAGGAGCTTCATGGTGATTTTAGGCAGCTACATGGAGTTTACATTAACACTAGACAAGCGTATGCCTATTACGGTTTTTCTGCATATTTTATAAGCAATATAATGTCACAGTTAAACTCAGTGCAATCAGCTCCAGCAGAGTTTCCATTCAGCATTTCTTTTAGCAATTTAGTAGATAGACCCACTATCAGGGCAGTTACCCAATCAACAGCTGAGCAGTAGGTCCCATCTTCAGCAAACCAGATCTTTAGCAAAGGCATTTGCCCTCCTCTAGGGATGCAGCAAGTGCTCTACTGCAGAGTGGGACAAAAAAGTCCAGCTGCTGAATTATTGTTTAATTATTGAATTACCACCGTGCTATTTCACCCATGCAGCCTCTGGAGATGGCAAGTCCAGGCAGCCTGGCAGGCACATACTTTACTGTGGCTGTCTGCTCCTGAAGTGTGGCCTCAAGCATTTTGAATCAAGGTATCAAGGGTTCAACATGAGCCTTTGCTTCAATGCTTTCGAGTAAATTAAGATTTATCTTTTTTTCCCACTCAGGGAAAACCTTACTTTCATTTTCTAATCACTTCCAGCCATAAGTAACAGACCCGGTAACGGCACAGCTCAGCCTTAATCCCAGGAGGCTATTTACTGGAAATGGAAAGTTCCCATGCTTCCCAGCAAAGTCTGACACCAGGATTGCCTGGCAATGCAAATGCTGCAGTAATGAGAACACAGGAACAGCACTGACAGTGTAACAGTGGAGAGTAAAAGCACTGACTAGTTTTGCATGGAATAAAGAAACAAGGAGACGCCTCATTGCGAAGGTTAATCTTGCACATTGAAATTTTTATACCATAGCAACTTTCTCATTTTTCAGCATTAGTCCTCAAAAAGGATGCTCAAGTTAAGCAAGAAATAGATGTGAAGATGACTGGTCTGCAATTACAATATAATGGATTATAAAAGGGCTGGCGAGGAGGTCCCTTATATCGTTGTCCCTGCCCATTAAGAAGTCTTTAGCAAGGCCTGTGAAGCTGGTCTTGCATTTAAAGTACAGAAGAAAACGTGACTACTAAGAGTGATGGGAGAGTTGCCAGGAAGCAGCAGTGCTTCTCCTGCCTCAGAAATGCTTCTCTGGATGCCTGCTTAAGTGAGCAGGGTCTTTTAAAGACAAAACCATTTATAATTAGTGTCTGAGACACTTAGAAGAACCATGGTAGCATGGAGATTTCCACACCCTGGACAGACTTGGAAAGCTATGCAAAAAGGACTTTCCTCTCCTAAGTGACCAGCATTCAATGATTCAAGGATGAAAAAGAGATGTTGTCTGCCTCTCCTCCCCTTTCCCAGAGAGGAGGGCAGCACACTGCAACACAAACCTGCCAGGGCTGCCCTCCAGGCTCCAACTGACTGCCAGCAATTAATCTCAGCTGCAGAGCCTCCTCTGGGCTCTCTGGGTCAGTGGGACAAACTCCACACTTCAGGCTACATAGAAGACATGAAAAAAGAATGTTTTTCAGTGAGACAAGACCCCACATGTTCAAATGCATTACCTCAGGCTCTTCTGGCAGGTAGGGAATTAATGAGACAAATCCCAGGTGCCACAGCTTTCCTGACTCCAGTCTGAGCTCCAAGCTGAAGGCAATTATATGGAGATAAATGAAAACACGGAGAAATTGCAGTTCTTTATAAGAAGCTGCTGTGTGCAAAGCTGAGGTCTCCTGTGAGGTACTTTCATGATGTGTGTGCGCAGCCATTAAAAAAAAACAAATTTAGATTTCATCCAGTAGCCTAATTATTCATAATGAAATGCAACTGGGACTTACAAAATTAAGTTAAGAAGTGCAACAGGTTGTAATGACCTCACCACACTACTCAAAGTTTATTTTTAAAAGCTTCCATGCCATAAGTGCCCTGGAGTACTTAACCTGTGCCAGTAAAGTCATCATGAAAGATGTTGTCTCTGAACTGAGCTGGCCCAGCCCTCAGTCTTGGCTTTGGTCTGAAACACACCCCAAGGAGACACAGCTTTCTTACATCACTTTTGGCACCAGCCATGCCTTAGGAATATGGACAGTGAGCATGGGGACAAGTTTGACTTAGAGACAGCTGGATCTGATTAAGGCTTAGATGCTTCACTGAACTGTGCAGTTTGAGATTATACCGTGGCGATCCCCAATTTATGTTTTCTAGGGAAAATGCCTCACCCAGCAGGGAGTGATGCACACAGTGACAGGCCTGGCAGACCCCACACTGGGTGCGGGAGCAAGGAGGGTGCTGCTCTCCTGTTCTGAGCCCAGAACTCAACCATCACAGCCAGGATCACACAGAAAGAAGTGATCTCAAATACCTGGGACACAAAGAAAAAAAAGAACTGCAACTTCTCCTACCAGCCGGAGGTCTGCTTCTCCAGGCTGGGGGCTGTGGGACAGGGGTTGTATCAGGCCTGTTTCCTTTGCTGAGAAGAGGACAGCAGCTCTCTCTCCATTCCTTTCAGCTGGCCTGTGTCTGCACCAGCTAAAAATCACTGTTAATCACTCCTGTCCGATGTGCTTCTCATGCCAAAAGGTGGGGTCCCCTGCCTCTCCCAAGCTGAGGCTGGGATAAGATCTCAGTTCCCAGCTGTGCAAACATAAGCAATACAATGCTCATGTTTTAGGAGGTACTCACACTGTGTTTGCTCTGGTGAGAGCCTGGAATAATTCACTTAAGTCACCACGAGACTGAGACTGGACCCAAAATGACACCACTCCAGCCCTTCTTAACTTTGGAGCTGATACCCTCTGTGTAGGCTTGAAGGTGATGTTATTTGATTAAGGCTGGCAGGCAATAGAAAGCTCACCAGTTTCTCACACCACCTTATCAGAGTGCCAGTGCACTGAGGAGCCCACATCATCCAGCTCTACCCAGGCCACCAAACACTCCATGACCTCAGCAGTAACCAGTGACACTCACCCCACAAGGTTGTGGGGATCCTTGCACAACTCCTGCACCACTCCAGGCTGTAGGGGCTCAGCTGCCCTGTTCAGACCAACCTCTCTCTCTGGCCTCAAAGCACTTGACCACTGCAAAGCCCAGGCACAATTTTCTAAGCCACTGACCTGGACCAAACTCTCCCTTAGCCCTTGGTGCTGACTGGCTTTTCCAGCAAGAGACTGTGGTGATTATTGCTATAGTAGCAAGTCCACTAGTGAAGCAGAAAATAAACAGACTTTATCAAGGTGGTAAATGATAGAGAAAACACCATTCCCTTAGGTGGTGAGAGAAATAACATCAGCAGATGGAGCAGCATCATACTGGAGCAGGGTGGGAGGAATGGCAGTTAGCTGGTTATCCCATCTCCTGCCTCAGCAGGATTGATGTTTTGAGCACTGGCTTCATTACCAGGAGCAAGTTACTCTGAACATCATCATTCTCCTGCCTGGCTTGAACCACTTCACAACCTATCTAGTGCTTATTTCCCTCTCTTGCCTACAAGCATCCCTAGGACATAAATTTTCACATGGGTGTAGGAACAGGCCAGACAGGGAGTTAT
Source organism: Falcunculus frontatus (assembly GCA_013398115.1). Taxonomy (NCBI): domain Eukaryota; kingdom Metazoa; phylum Chordata; class Aves; order Passeriformes; genus Falcunculus; species Falcunculus frontatus. The sequence goes on along the minus strand of VZRV01003630.1, from coordinate 496,532 downwards.
GAATACATTAGCCACTGCAGAAGGATGTACAAGAAGGGTTTGACCTGGTGCCCCAGGGAGACCAGTTATCAAACTCAGCAGGACCCAGCTGTTTGTCTTTTCTTGCATAGCCAAGGGACCGCTGGGCAGCCTGCACAGGGAATAGGTCACTTGCCACAGCGGCAAGGAGGGATGTGGTGAGCAGCAATGAAAAGCTCCCAGTCCATGCACAGCTACAGCAAGGGCAGCCTAAAAATCACTCACCAGGGCAAATACACCACAAATACACCCGGGCACAATCTGTGATAACTGACTGGCTACTTTCACTTGTTTGGTACCTCAAAAGAGCAGATGACAGCGATACTTGCTGCCGTGGCCCCCGCACTGGGACGCATCTCCCCACAGACCACACACAGGACACACCACACAGATGAAGAAGGGACACAAGCAGAGAGAAGTCCTGCTCCCACCATAGCCCAGGAAAAGTAACCACTGCTAGAGCCCAGACTATGCTCTCCATCTCCCAGGAGGAACAACTTACTTCCCACCTAACCAGCCCCTTTAATAAGCCCCAATCAGTTTTAGCAACTGAGGCTGCAGGGCTGCAACACAGGTGGGTTTGGAGGCTCTCCAGTCATGTCTCACTGGGAGTTCCCAGCTCCCTGGGCTCTCCTGTTTGTAGTTTGCTGCCTGTTTTCACAGTCAGCAGCAGGATCTAATGCGCCCCTCATCAGTGCCAGCAGACCTGAGGTGCCTCAGGCCTTGCAGAGGGCCTGGGTGGGCACTGGGTAGAATCTTCCTTGTTGGGATCTGGGAGAACTTCAGGGTGTACAGCCTGACTTCAGAGTATGCAATTCCCCTTCATGCTACAGAGCATTTGCACACACCAGGATGGCAGGAAACACCATGGCATGTGCCCAGGGCTTTGGATTCTCTTTCAGGTCCATTTTCAACAGAGGTGTTTATCACCATCACTATCCCCTGAGTGAACTCAAACCCTAGAAGCATGCAGGAGCATCTAGGAATGTGTGCCAGGAAGAAGGGATTTACAACAAAATTAGTTTCTTTTTAATCTCTATTTTTTTCTCTTTGCACTCAGTAGACTTGTTTGACACATTCCTGACAGAGGCACAAAGCCTGACATGAAGAGCTTATATCAGTATAACATGTCCAATCATCAAGACTGTGTGAGCACCAGCTCACATCTTTTCTCATGCTCAGGCTCCAAAAAATGCCTGCTCCAATATTTTTATATGCCCAGATTCAAACACATATGCTGCATAGTTGTTCCTACATGACCAATAACCTGGACTTCAGGGGAAGTAAAATAAAATATAAGTCAAGTGGAGTAAGAAACTTTGGCCCTTCCACCTCCAGAAGGACTTGTTCATGGCAGGTCCTAAGGAAAGAGAACAAAATCAGGCACAGCACTTACTTTTCTTACTTTTTATATAAAATAGACATTTACATACATTTTTTTCTGCAAAGACTTCGAGCATAACTCCTTTATGTGAAATCTAGCCATAAATCCCACAGTGAAAAAAGCAAAGACTTTGCAAATTCCTGCATCACTGACATACATCCAGCTGCTGCTAAGAGTGAATTTGGTTTTTAAATATTTCTAATCCATGGGCTGTTTCCTTGTGGTTTTGTTTTTGTTTGGTTTTTTCCTTTTTTAAAAAGATATGCACAGCTAATTAAAAAAATTAGATACAGAAATAAGAACCATATGAACAACAGGCAACGCAAACAACTCCTGCATGAGAGGAACACGCAGCGTGACATCCACTTTAGGCAGCGATTTCTACTGTAGTACAGTTGTAGAAACCATAACTTTTACAGAGGATACCACTGGGGGTATTTTCCAGAAGAAAAAATTTTCAGCAAGTCAGTACAAACATGGCAATGAACTTTTGCACAAAGTTATCAAGGTTACTTGAAGCAACTTTGCCACATTAAAACACCAGTGAATGCCAAGCGCTGTTTTTTTTCTTTTTCTTTTCCTTTTTTTTTTTTCTTTTGCTGCTGGGTTTAAATGTACATGAAAGCAAAATGGTGCATTTTGAAATTGCTGCAAGAGACTGAAGGTTGGGGAAAAAGCCCTCTAAGGGCTAATTTTTTCGAAATATTGTGCATAATTGCATATATGAAAGATAGAAATTGAGCACTTGGTCAACTTAATCCCATAAAGATTGAAGAGACTTAAGCATACACCAGCTGTTTCACTGGGTTGGAGGACAGGTGGGGCAAAAGACCATATAAGTATATTCTAAATTGCTTAATTAATAAATTAGACTGACAATTATCTTCTTTCACCAAATATTGTACACCATATCTGGCCTGGTTTCTGTAACTGTGGAGAAGCTTTCATAGTTTTTAGACCATTTTAGGGGCGTCCAGCTTCCCCTGCAAGTTAGGCTCTTTATTTTGAATTTTTTTAACTTATATTTCTTTCTACCCACATGCATGCATGGACAGCCCCTTGTCCTCCTCAAGATCTCTGGAATGAAGGCCATTTGCACTGCTGCATTCATTTACTGTTTGGCCAAAACAAATTGCCTGCACATTTGTAGGAAAATCTAGTCCAAGGAGTCCATGAGAGAAATAAAATGTCCCCCACTGCATCATTTATCCTGGGGGATAGAAAAGGGATGGAAGCAAAGAATGCTGGAATTTAAATAAGCAATAAAATAAAATCCATCAGCTGCAAATATTATTCATGGGCAAAGGAGAAAGCAACACAATTATTATGTTTCTCATTTAGGATTAAAATGCACAGTGAGTACATGAGAGTCCTGTCTAACCAGCTTTCCATTAATTCTCTGCTTTAATATTAGTGAGCACTGAGGTTTAGCCAATGCAACTTGCAGAGAGCATGAACTCTCCCCCACCAGGCAGATCTGCAGCCATTTATTAATTTGCAATCTCTAACCATGCTGAGCACTGGAGTTAGCAGAAAACAATATATTTAGAACTCATTATTTTAGAAGCTGTGCAATGCTAGAGGAAGAGAACATTTCGTATGATTAATTAAGATAATATAAAGTTATCACAAGGTAAGTTGCTCGATTTATCTTTCACAATAGCATTCCATTTTGGTGGAGGTAACCCATCTCATATCATACTCTTCTCCAAATAAACCTTTGACATGATTTATGCCCTGAACAAACACAGGGTTTCAGCATGGGTGCCAACAGGACAGGGAGTCAGCTCAGAACTCCACAAGGGTTTAACTGCTTTGGTAGCCCACGGTCTGAGCCATTCTCCAAATCTGCTGCCAGTTTGCAGACTGTCATCCTGCATAGATGGGGTATAAAGTGCTGGTTCAGGAATGCGGGGTTCATTATTGAGCTCTCCTCTCTCCAAAACTACCATAAAGCCAGCTCCAAAATGTGGAGAGTTGGCCTTCTGGCCTAGAAATGTAAACTGGTTCAACTGGCATTAAAATCCCTGGATATGTTATCTGCCTAATTCAGGCAGGTGGATATGCCTTGCCTTCCAACCAAACCACCTCCCTTACTGGGAGCATGGTCCCATCTTTCTCCATTTTCTGCAAGTAAGACAGTGTTGCAGAAATGGTAATCAATCCTTCTCCAGGATCTGGGAGGGGGGCATCCAAAGCTGTATTATACTTCTACACATACACCAGTTTTAGGAGGCCAAGATGGCTTTGATCAGGTTTTAGGACAAGGAGGAGACAATAAATTCTACCAGGTCTCTCAGGAAAGACAAACTAAGATTTAAGCTGAAGTTAAAAACATAAAATTAAGTCTTCCCCCTCATGAAGCATTGCTATAAAAAAATACAACTTCTGTATTTGAAAAAATATGTTTAATTGGCCACAATTTAAAGCTGCACGCTACAGTGAGGCCTGTAGAATATATAGTATTTATTTAAAATATCTTTATGAGGCAAAGATATACATTTTTAAAGGAGGCATATCTCTCCCCACACTACCCCCCAAGCTTCAGCTGTTAGAGCACTCTGCAGATGCCTCCTCCCTGGGGGGACTTTGCATGCTATCACTGTCAGGGCTGCACCAAACACTGCTCTGCCAGCCCCCAAACTCACTGCACCACAGCCAGCCTGGGCACATGGGGCTTTGGGAAAGCTGCCCCAAAGGCAGGGTCACACTGGGGACAGGCAGAGAGCTTTCTGGCCCAGGTACCTCTGAATATCCCAGTAATGAACCATCTACAACCTTGCAATGCTTGACAGGGAACTGATTACTGTCAGAGGCCATTTCAGCTTTGGTTTGCCCATCCCATGGGACTGTGCTGGCATGATCCCACCTCCTCCTGGCCATCCTGGCAGCCCAGAGCTCTGCAAAGCTACTCTGTGCATGGCAGCCAGCAGAGCACCTGCACTGGGGACCTACAGAAATGTCAGTTCAGCCAGTCCTCAGCCACAACAGTCGTGTGAAAAGATAAGGGACGGTCGCTGACCCAGCCCCAGGAGCTCAAACCTGCCCCCAGCCCCATAAAGTAGGCTGCTCAGGCTGGGGGCAGAAAATTCACCAGCGAAAACAACTTGCTTATTCTGATCCCAGTGCTCCCCTGGGAAGCTGGTTTGGAAGGAGAGAGCCCAAACACCTGTGGTGCCACCTCTTCCCCCCGGCAGTCTCTCCCTCCCGCCTCTGCCCAGCTGTAGCTGCCTGGTCTCCTTGGCCAGTGGGGACCAGTCCAGCCTGGTCTCAGTGGGTGCACAGCCATGGCTCTGCAGGTCCATTAGCCCTGGCAGGGCAGACAACTGCACCTGGACTCCAAATGCAGTTCAAGTCACATCCATAATTCCTCAGTAATTTGACCACCACCAGCAGCAAGACACCAGGCTTTTCAAATGAAACCAGCAAACCACGAGAACATGGCTGAACCATCCCACTGAGAGAATCTGGAGTGTGCTGAGGTGCCATGGCCACCTAAATCTGGGCAGCACAGGGGTGCCTGCCACACAGGCTTTTCCTGACAGATGTGTTTTAAGGCATTGCACACCTAATCTGAACTGTCCTTTACTAATAATGCCAAACCCTTGGCTGCTCGGTCTGACCACAGTCAAGCTCAAACAAAAAAACTTTTCCAGCAGTTTACTGCTGCAGGAGGAAGAAACCGATGACCTACCCTGATGTCCAAACCCAAAGGCACAAAGCAGGATCCCACTAACGCTCCCTGTGAACTGGTGCAAACCCCAGTGGAAGCAGCAGAAGTGCTGCTATTGCAGGGCCAGTGTGGCCCAATGTGCTCTGCAGCCACTTGCCTCAGAATCATTAGAGGGAATTATTCCAGCACGCCTCATTGGTACTCCCATTTTCTAACTTCAGACAATACAAGTCACAACGCCCAACCATGTGGCCAGCTGTGAAGGATACTGCCCAATTCATATAAAACAGAGAAAATATATTAATTATTTGATTATTTTAAGTTAAATAAATAAAGCTCAAAAATAAAAGCCTCAGTTCTGAAGAGAATTTGTTTTCCCACCTCAGTATTTAAAAATATAGATTTATGACTGATCAGCTATAGGTCATTTTCTGTATCTCTTAGGGGAGTGGTGAGAACACTTTGACCAAGTATTTTGTCAGTGTTATCACCATGATAAATGGGCTTTGTCCCTGCACACCCATAAAAGAGCCTCCTTCGTACCTTTCCAGGCTAGGAAATGTTCCCTAATCTCTCTGTGGCTTTACTTTAGCTCCTCAATTGATTAGATAGGTTGTTTGTTTTCCATACTGGGGACTGAGCTGGAGGACAAGTAATCCTAGAGCTTCCCATTGCCTTTGGATGCTTCAATTTTTTTCAGAGTAATAATTATTTGGCCTGGAGGGAGAGGGCAAAGGGTAAAGCCATATGGTATTTGACAAAAGTGACATCATGAACCTGAATTACTACAAAATTACTGTCTAATGAGTAAAACATTCAGGCTAGGTTTTCCCTCAAAGGATCATCTGTCCTACTTGTAGAATCATCCTTCCAGGGTGATATTTAAATAGTTTCCCCTTTCTTTAGAATAATTTTCAAGTCACATTTATAGCTGTAAAAATGGCCACCATTTCCTCAGCATTACCCCCTTGGAACCTGTTTTATGTGACCATTACGACCATCTTTCCTGTCTGCAGCGTTTGCAATGAAGCCCATTAGTGGTGCTCTACATGGATGAGGTGAGCCTGTGTGGAGTAACAGGAGGTGCTACTTCACCCCTGCTGCAATGGATGAGTGCTTTGTCTCCATGGTTTCCCCGGTGACAACCAAGATATTGAAGGTACGTGTCCCACCCACACTCCTGGTGTGACTAAAATGGGTTCAGCCTAGACATAAATCTTGATTAAAGGAAGGTTTTCATTCATGCTCCAGCATGTCCCACAGGAGCCAAGTGTCTCCTGTAACTTTGGTCGAGCCTAAGCATGCATTCAAAGTTTGCCTTCCATAATTCTGAGTCCTGTCAAAGTTCTTTCAGCATCACTTTGAGCAACAGGCTTCCACCACACTCTTCTCGAAGGGGTGTGAGTGTCTTTCCGCTGGTGACTGATTGCTATGTTTGGTCTTTCTCCTGGACTTCTTGAAACCGTTTCTCCAAGCGATCCAGTTTGGCCAGATTCTCCTTCAGCAGCTTGCTGTTTGGAACCAGTTGTAAGGCTTTCTCATAGTAGTCACGGGCAGTGATGTAGCTCCCCTACAAAGAAAATGAGTGGTAGGTCTCATTCACATTCCACACAGAAAGTTCATTCTGAGGGTAAGGTGAGAAACGTAATACAGGGGAAACACAGTTTAAAAAACGTGACATCGATGGGTTATAAAAATACTTCTTCTTTATGAAATAGATGACCAAGTGCTGTTAGCCTAAATTTGATGAAACTCACATGGCAAGAAATAGATTTACATTCTTATGTTGCACCAGAAGAGTTAATTTTACTCAGCAACAGGACAGCCTAAGGACATCACACAATTTGACTCCTTAAGACCCAAGTCATAATGATATGATAAAGTATTCAAAAGAATAAGCAACCACAGGGTTGGCTGTCTATTTCCATAATTTCATGCCAGTATTCCACATTAGACATCTTTATTAAATTAATTAGGTAGAGAAGAACCTTAAAAGTCGACTCGCAGTGACATTTTTCTAAGGTGGGTCAACAACTGAAGCAGGAAAACTTTAGAGAGGAGCAGGTTGTTCCCTGCAGCCTGCACTGTTAAAATATGAGATTTGCTTTACCAAGCAACCTGGTTGGGAATTCTCACTGGGATGGAGAGACTTCCCTTCTTTTTGGATAAAATGTGTCAAGGGCACTTGCTGTTCACAAACATGCAGCTCTTGGCAGTCTGAAACCAATTTAGCTTTTTGCCCTGAGTAGTAGGCTCTGCACCTGGCTGCTTCAGAAAACCAAAACTGTCATACCTTGATGTGCTCGATGCCTCCCATATTCATCCAGGCCTGTGCTTGGTCTGGGTTGAGCTCCACCGCCCGTTTATAGCTCTACAGAAACATGACACATTTCTAGGTTAAGAGTCTGACTCTTCAAACAAAACCAGTGCTGGAGGGGAAAGAGCAACGCAGTTTCCTCTCCTGAAGCCATTCAGAATGTAATTCAAATTCCTCTCATATACAATGCACACAGTGAATCCCAGTTTCTTTGCAGCAGAGGCATATAATGTACTGCTCCATGGCTCAGCTCATCTCACAGGTTTTCCCTGCCAATGTGTGTTTTTCCTGCACTGTGAGAGGAGCCACACCTGCCACCCTGTCCCTGTCCCCTGTACCACTGGGGTCTCCTGCACATTGGGTCATTTCCTTAGGCAGTACCAAACACAATGCCAGCCAACTACAAGCCATGTGGTTGCTCTTTATCTGCAAGGCTTTAATTTGGAGCTGGTGGCAGACTCCGGTACAGCCACTCGTGTGGAGGTTTCACAAGGACCTGAGGGCAGTGCTTTCCTTCCCCACTGACACTGAGTGTGGGAGAAGCAATAGGGACCTTCTGGAGTCTGTCAAACAGCACTGTTTTTACACTGCCACAACAGGAAAGGATTCAAATCAGGATTAAACATCTCTAGGGGTATTGAGAATACTCAGAACAGTCCCAATAGTATTTTCTGAATCAGAGAATAACGGAATGGTTTGGGTTGGGAGGGACTTCAAAAATCATCTAGTTTCAGCTTCCCTCCTACAGGAAAGTGACACCTTCCACTAGACCAAGTTGCTTCTGTACTATTATTAATGCCAATATAATTCCTGAGCTATCAAGCATCCTGGTCCACAGGATAAGCCAACCTCTCAGTTATTGGCTTTTGAGGCAAGATATAACAACATGGTGAGCTCTTACAGGCCCCCAAGCTTCCAGCTGAGCCACCTGGAGCTGGTCACTGACAGCAAGAGGGGCTGGGGCTGAATGGAGCAAAGGTCAATCCCACCACAATTCTGTACTAAGTCTCTCAGAGCAGGGAGCAGTATTTCCATACAGGAACGAGGAAAAAAGTTGCAATTAACTCTGGTAAAGTTAGTTGCCTCATAGCTTTCTCTGTACCAGTAATGGACTCTGAACTCCTAAGGCCAACAGCCAGGGTATATGCACCAGGGAGTTTCACACACAATGAACAAACTATCTTTCAGCCTATAAAACCACCACTAGGTCTTAGAGCACTCATACCTCAAAAGCTTTGTCAAGGAGATTCTGTTCTCGTAGCTGGTTTCCTTTAGTGAAAAAGAGCTCTGATATGACTTTTGGATCCTTTGGTTTTAGCTGAAGCGCTTTTTCTATAGCTTCAAGTGCCTGTGAAAAAGCAAGAAGACATTGTGTGCCTTCCATTCAGTGCCTTCCCACTTCTCATTCTTTCCTCACCACTATGGACTCCCAGCATAAGAGTCATCTTCCTCCTTCCCTTGTTTGCCCCACATCATTAACACACACGGAAATGAGAGTTTTAAATGCCTGGGGCTGACAGGCAGCGGGACTGACAGCAGCAGGAGGTGTAAGTGATAAGAAAACTACAGTGCTTAGCTTCAGTATGTAGATAAACTGATGGTTTTAGTGAAGAAATAATCTACTGGATGTGCGCTGAGGCACGTGACATGTCCCCAGAGAGATGGAGTGCAAAATTCAACCTGAGCTCTCCGTATGAGCCCTTGGGACAAGGGTATCCCGTGCCATGGTACCTTGGCATAGAGCTCCTGCTTGCTGTAGATGGCTGACAGAAGGCGGTAGCACTCCAGACACTCTGCATCCTCATTAAGGATATGGTTCGTCATCTTTTCGGCTTCCTTCGTCCGCCCCATCATCGCCAAAACCTGAGCCTGTAACAGAGCCACGTTATACAGTGTTATGATCTTGAAAAGCTCAGCCCTCTGTCATACACTGGGCTGCAGCCAGTGGCTGCTGCTCCCGTGTTGTGGCCCTGCCCCGGCCCCACGCTCACCAGTGCCAGTCGGATGTCCTTGTTCGAAGGCTGCAGTGCTGCCGCTTCCCTGTAAACCTGCAGCGCTTCTTCGTATCGCCCCGTGTTGTAATACAGAGCTCCCAGCGGGGACAGGATCTCAGCCTTCCGGGATACCTTCAGCGCCCTGGAGTTTGGGAAAATGGGATGCTTCAACATGATGTGAGGAGCAAAGTAGAAGAGCGAGGGTGGGCTTGTGCTGGGATGGAGAACCAAAGTTCTGCACCGTCCCAGCCTGGGAAGCACAAATTTCAAGTGCTGGGGAGGGATGAGTGTGCCCACAGCAGTAATCCCTCTGGCCACCTGATCTGAGAAGGGGAAAGAGACACCTCCAAAGCACTCACAAACCTGCAGCAGACATGGGGATGGTTGACAGTGATGGAACCTGGGGAATGTGAGCACAAATATGCCAAAAAGAAGGCAAAAAATACCCCCACCCAGTCCATCCTGCTGCATACCAGGAGTCAGAGCCTGCCTGCTGGCACGTTGCTGGGAAGGGCCAGAGTTCCTAATGGTGCCAAGGGTTTGGTGCTGAGCTGTGCAGCAGTTATGGCTGTTACTGGTGCAGCAACCACAGAGCAGCTTCAGGCAGGGTAGGAGTTGTGGTAATACAACCTGCCCATGCCACCAAGAAACCTCCAACTTTATCATCAGAGCATCCCCCAGCCAAAAGCAGCGGTGTCCTGGGAATCAGGGCTTGGGAATAGTCCGGGGAAATCAACACTGCCTGAGCCCATGCTGCCTTTCCAAGCACTCCCCAAAACAGCCAAATCTAGTTTCAAACAGATGGAGAATGAAGGGAGGAAACCCCACGCATGCACTGACAGATCCGCCTATCAGAAACACTTTAGCAGAGACAAGCCATACAGGGGCAGAAGGAAACCCTCTGTCTCCCACTCCAAATCCTCACCTCTTGTACCACACTTCAGCCTCTTTGTTCTGGCCCAGGGAGCGGTGAAGCCTGCCCAGGTTCACCATGGCCACGTGGTGAGCGGGGCTCAGGAGGATGGCCTGCCTGTAGTGGGACATGGCTCGCTCAGGAGACCCTGGAGAGGAGAACAGCCATTAAACTGGTGCATCAGAAAAACCCTGTCTCAAACTCAGCACACAGTAATGTTCTGGTTTTCTTTCATCTATTGTTCTGTGCATGGGAAACGTTTTGAGAAAGAAATCCTGCCTCAGCCTTTTGAATTTAACTTTAATAGAAATTGCTGTCCAAACTAAGATTTAGGCCCCAATATTCAGAGATAATCCTGAGAAATAGATTTTCTAGGGGTGGGTTTTTGCAAGTCGAGGGTACAGTCACCAGAAGATGAGTCCTGACTGAAAGCACCCTCTGATCATGCAGCAAGGTGGGACACAACCCCTGTGCTAAGGACAGAGCCCACCTCAGAGGCACATGTGCCATCTCCTGGTGGAGCATCCCTGGCCTACTGGAGAAATGGGCAATGAAGAATAGAGAACAAGCCACCCAATATTCCCCACACCACCACCAGAACTGCAAATAGTTTCAGCTCTCTCCAAACAGAGACTACTCTCTCCACCCCTGCTGTATTGCTCTGAGCTCCAGCTCAGTCTCTGTGTATTGCTCAACAGGACTGGGAGTAGTTGCCAGGGACCAGCTAATTCCCACTCAGGGTAATAAATCCCAGAGCAGAGGTGTCCAGGTGCCTATTTTGGAGCACGTAGGCACCATCTCTGTGCTGCACAGGAGCCATTGGGTGGCACTGCTTCGCTGTGTGAAAATGTGCAAGGTCCTGCAGCCCATGACATCACTGAGCACCACAACGAAATACAAGCAACAAGAGAGGTGCAAGACCACCACCCCAATGCCTGAAGTTCTACTTTTAATATCATATTTTTATTTAAATTAATAATGATAAAAGTATAAAGTTCCAGCATTTCAGCAATGCAAATATTGTGTTTTTAATCCCAGGGCTTGTTTAATTGGTTTGCAAATTCCAGACCAGATAATCTCCTGATGAAAACCAATACTCAAAGAGCTTTGTCCACCAACAAAGCTTTTCAGTGTTGGCATTTTTTAAACCCATTCACTTCACAATGTATTTAATTCCATTTCAAGCTGGAAAACAGATCTCAAAAACAGCCAGTGCATGTTGGGGCACTGAACCTGCTGCTGTGGGAATTTTGTTTTCATAGCTTTTCAGACCTACTTCGGTTTTTCTGAGACTATGCAACTTAAAAGTTACATGGACACATCTCAGCATCTCCTTTACAGGAGAGAGGAAGAACATCTGTGGAGAGATTTAGACATGTTTAAGATTCACCCAAGGCTGAGGACGTGTTGTTCAAGGTACGACTTTTTCAGAACATCCAGCAGCAGCCTCGATCTTTCCCCACCACTGAGCAGGCAGATGTTTTTGAAAATTATATCTACAAAACATCCTGGGAAGCAGCTGGGCATGCACCTCAGTCCCTCAGCCAGCCAGTGCTTCTCCTGCTCAACACACAGGGGTAATGTGCATTGTTAAGGGTGACACACTGAGTGTCTGTGACCACTGCAGAGCTGTCTGGAATTGTGGCTCCCCAGAGCCGACACTTGCTGGAGGCTTGTTGCACAAAACCCTGCAAGTTAATTGGCGTGGTGCTTCACAGCATCTCCCTGCGCCGCCGGCAAAGAGCGCAGCCTGTGACAGGCTCACCAGCAGCCACTTCCTTCACGCCTTGTCATGCCTCTAGGAGGGTTGTTGACACATCATGTCCCAAGTATCAAAAGTCAGTGGGTTTTTTCCCAGTTGTTTGCGTGTAGGGAAGCGTAGGAGTAAACCAGGAAATGATAGTTTTGACTTTGGCAGGGTACACAAGTGCAAAAACCAGAAAGTGCTCTGCACTACATTTGAACCACAAATTTTGGCAGGAATAGGACAGTTTATCTGGGTTGGCAAGCAAAGATGAGTACAACACCAGAGGGAAATTACTCAGGAAATTTTATTATTTGCAAGCTTGAATTTTGCCAGGGCCCAAATTCAGAACCTCAACCTCTTTTGCTAATGCCGTGATGCCTCTTTGATTATGAATACTGATTTTGGTTTTGTATTTGTTTCACACTGGTACTACAGATGAGTGATGGCCAAGTGTCAGCTCAGAGGCAGAACAGCCAGTTGCAGACTGACAGACACCACTGTCCCTTCTTCCCAAGCACCACTGGAGCTGGGCACACGTGATAGGGAAAGAATGGGTGGCAACCACACACTTTAAGCCTACACTATTTCATCACAGAGTCTTGGCTCTGTTCTGGAGGGACCACAGTGAGACAACAGTCATTTTCCATTAGTCATTTGTCAAACTTAGCCTTGCTTATAAAGCTGTCAATAAAAGGTGGCATTTAAAGTGATGTTTCTGTTGTTATCTGAATGCCAGAAAGTGCCAAGGAAGTTGGATGGGAAGCAGGAGCCCAGAAAATAAAGGATGCCATTACAGAGCTCCTGAAAAATGAATTCACCCCACAGTGCATAAGGTTTTGTTTTCACAGATGACTGTGGTTTAAAAGCCGTGTTCCTTTCTATAGTGGTAGCACTCAACCCTTACAGTCAAAGAGCTGCTTTGTCACAAAGTAGGGTTGCACGTGCTCCAGAGACCATAATGACCCATTTGTGTGCCTGTGATTTGGTTTGATGTGGCCATGCCTTGCTGGAAAAAAGGCAGTACCGTCAGGGTGCTGCCCAGCTTCACACTGCCTGTGTGAAGATGGTGAGAAACACTGAAGGGAACAGCAGGGCTGAACGCTCCTGCTGCACAGTGCCTGCACTGATTACAAATTCCAGTGCGCTGTGCCCTCTCAGCAGCATGGGGATATTTATTTCCAAGCTACCGTGGAGGAACATCTATTGCCTTGGAAGCTTCTGACACCCTTTCAGATGCGTACTGCTGAATAAAATAAATCAAAGCAAAGAAGGCAGAGAGGGAAAAATCCCTTGCTCCCTCTCACTTACCGGTATCAACCAAGAAAACGCCGTAGTTGTTATGCAGATCGGAGCTCTCTGGACAATTCTCTATGCCAGCCTTATAGACCTCCTCAGCTTCCTTAAGCCGTTCCTTAAAAGACAAGGAGATTTCTTAGCAATGGCAGAAAGGTTGTCAGCACCATTTGCTGCACACCTGCACTCTGTGACAACTCCCTCGCTGCATGGGGAGCTTGGGGCACCTGCACCCACCCCACCTTCCAGGAGGCCAAAATTTTATCCCATGGCATGGATGTGATATAGCTGCCATCTGGTATCCCACAGCAATTTGGACAGCTTTCCCCCATGCCTTTGCTACCTGTGAAACACCAGGAAAAGGTGGTACCTGTGCAATGCCAGTGAGATCCCAGCTGGGCACACATCCAGCCAGGAAAAACACAGCAACAGGGATTGTGTGGGTTCTGTTGAGAAATATCTGTCATCCGGGAGCTGATATATTCTAATTTATTTGTTTAATGAGCATCTCACTGGCTAACTTTTTCCCTCTGGAGCTCTGCTGTTCATTCCCTAAGCAGTGAGGAAAATACAAGGAATGAAAGCTTGCTGTGTTCGATGGCTAAGGAGCGAGTGCAGGGGGATAAAGGAAGTTGGAGAAAGATGGAGGGTGGTGAAAGAGTAGGGAAAATCTGACAGATTCGGATTAAAACCAGGCGTTGTCAATGTGTGAGGTGTAGTTCACTGGGACTGATGGGACATGCCACCATGCTGATTCCCCAAATGCACTCAGCCCTCATTTTGCACAGATTTCAAGGAGGTTTGTTGGTGCTGAACATTTCTAGAAAATACAGATCTTTCCTTTGCGAACACCCTGCCTACAGAAAGCCTCCGACTGGCTGGGCTCTGTCTAGCCTGAGCTACAGGCAGCCTGGTTCTGAAACAACGATCAGCTTTCTCTTTTGGATCATAGAGCAAATTGAAAAGGTTTCCACTTCCCTCCAGTCAGACCATGTGTGCCCACTGCCTGCACGCTCACCAGCACGGCTTCCTTCCTCCCCCCCTATCTCAGAGCTTGGCTGTCGGGTGTGTTTGTGGAAGGAGGCTGTGAATGCAAGAGACAAGCACAGTGCAGAGGGGTGTCAGGCAAGCCTCCAGCACCAAAGATGCTTTTCTCAATTCTTCCCCTTCCACTGAGCAGCACAGCCCTACGGCGACAAACTCCGCAGCCTCCCGACGATGCTCCCAAGCAAAATCAGCCAACTGGCTCTTGGCTGAGGAGAGCCTGGAGCTCCCAGGGCAGATCCATGCTCGGGAGTGAATCCACACTGAAATAAGATGTTGGTCCACTCCCAGCTGTGGACTCTCCTCAAGGCCTGCAAATGGCAGAGCCCCCTGGGCTTGCCCTGGATTTAAAATCTGTACCTAACAGCAGCTTTTGCTCCACAGCTGCTTAATGTGAGGACTCGTTTCTCACCTATTTCAGAACTGGGGAGCTGGAATGAATTGCACTGACAGAGTACGACTTGATCACAGAATCACGCAGTTTGCCACAGTTAAGTCCCTTCACATTTACATGATAAAGGTCAGCCAGCGAAAAAGATAAGTGTGCAATAAAGCACAGAAACACACTTTTAAAAAGTGCTTAACTTTGGAAATTTTGGATAAATTGATGTGAATTTGACAACATTATCCTGCAGAGTCAGGAGAAGTGCAGTGATCATCAGAATTGACTAAAATGAAGAGCAATTTTTTGTGCATATTTTCCAAGATTTATGTATTATTTTCTTTTCCTCTGCTTTTAATTTTCAGCCAATGAATGCAGCTTGGTATGCATGTATGTCAGCTTATTTTATTTACTGATCATAAACCCAATGTTTAAAGCAAGGAAGGGCTGTGTTAAACTGCATTAGAGTGCTCCATGTCAAAACATTCACCAATATTGAGCGCTTTTAGCGCTTTTAGCACTTTTATCGTGGTTGCATTGCTTTTTTGGCACCTAACATCCCGACCCTGCATGCCTCAGGCTCAATGCCCAGTCTAACAAAGTGTTTGCATTAAGCACAGTCAGAAAGTGGCAAGGGTGGAACCTGCTATTCCTGCCACAGCTTTCCCTCCTTACAGCCTCTCCTCTTCTTAGCAGAAATAGAGCTCTAAGTTTATCAAGGCTTGATTCTCATTAACACTTAATAATGCCACTCCCAGATCTTCATGAAACATTCATCAACCTCACAAAACTCAGAAGACTGGCTTAAAAAATGTATGAGATTTTTATGATATTAAAAAAATTACGCATATGAGAATCTTTCAGTTGAACTCCAAGGTTTTAAGTCTGTTTTTCATAAGGCTCAGTTTTTCAGTTTGGTTATGCCTGAGTGGGCTCTCCTCTGCAGCTAAATGAGGTTAAAACGTTTCTTTTCCTAAGAAACACACATACAAAATCAGTTGAAACTAGGGCCTGGGAAGAGCCACCAAGTAGCACAAAATGATGGATGAAACTGAAGCCGGGAAGAAGGAAAACTGTGGGGAATTGGTGTTAGAATGCTGTGAAAACAGGCAGCAAAAATGTTTGATTTCTGTTACCAGCGATCATGGAAATCAAGGAAAACTGCAAAACATTGCAACTGAGTTACAACTGCAAGCAGAAAGAGCAGTCAGAAGGGCAAGCATTTATAAAAGGCACAAACAAGCCAAACTGTCCTATACAATGCAGCAGTGGTTTTTTCCATGTCAGTTCTGGCTTCAGAATCAGCTATCAAGGAGAGAAACGGGCAATTACATCAAGTTACAGGTTAATTCCCTGGCACCTGAGACATTCCTCTTAGCAGCACTTTTTACAGGAGTAGAAGGGAAGGAGCTGTAAGGCCTGTTTCAGATTCATCCCCTTTAATAGGGGGGGAACATGCTGTGCAGGACTGACCAAAGCAATCCTGGCACTGTTTCACTGTGTCCACGTTTCCCTTTCAGCCTTAGAGCAAAGCTGGAGAAGCAGCAGTTTGTCACGGGCACGGTCACCTTATGCAAGTTATTTTAACATGGCACTTCAGCTCCTTCTATCACATCCCAGCAAGAGGGACACAATGGTCCCTTCCCCAAAGCTCCACAGTGATGCCATCCTCTCACTGCCTGGCCTCAGCTGTAACACAGGCTCTGGCCCACAAGCAGACAAAAAACCACTTTTTTTAACTTTTAGCCATTTTGAACACTATTGCTCAGACAAAGAGGAAAACCCAAAACTGAAAAAATGGGCTCCTGTCATCATCCTTTGGGCTGAAGATGCCAAAACTTCTGCCTGTACCCCTGGAGGGTGTGATTCTGCAGCTCCCAGCCTCAGGCAGCAGCAGGTATCGCAGGACAGACCCTACTGTGGTCACTGGGATGGGTGTGTGAGGCAGGAGGTGCACAATTAAGTAGTCATCTGCTGTGGCTGAACACGAGAAAGTGTTAAAAGTCTGCAGAAAAATCGCTGGTTTCTGAGAAAATTGTACTAACTATCTTTTTTCCCTACCACTTACTCAAGTCACAAGAGGATGAACAATCCATATGTACGAGAGATGAATTATTGCTGGACTTACTAATGGCTTTTGCTTTGGGCAGAAGGTCTCGGGACTCTATAATGGTTTTATTGCTCTGCTGACCTTGCAATCGATCGTTCTAATTAATAATTTCAATTAATATTAAAACCAGGTATTACTGCAGAGGACTCATTTCCTATACTTGCAGGAGACTCTTCATTGACGGGCTTATTCAAAGCAGAGCTCCCATTCAACGAGGCTAGTCTTTAAATTCGTACACTATATTTCGAGATCCCTGCAGATAATATTGATAATATCTGAAATACTCTTAAAAGGGAAATGAAATAGAACTTCTTTCAGTAATTCAAATATATCACAGGTGAGTTTTGCAGAGTACCTACATCATTAAAGAAGATTAAACAAGACCTCTGCCTATAGTTTGCTGAAATTTATCCCCTTCCCTTACAGAGAGATTTCACTAACCAGAATAATGGAGAACAGCAAATTATACCATTTTGCTTTGTCTGTATTTATATTCAGCAACCTTTTAAGAAAGCTTCAGCACCCCATGCTATGGAACAATTAGATCTGAAAACTGAAGGAGAAAAAAAATCCGTTTTCAAAAGGTTTTCAGAGGTGTGCTGAAGCTGTGCAGTTACAGGGACCTTGTCATCCACCCCCACAGCCCCAGAGTGGGACCACAGCACACAGCACAGCATCCCTCATCTGCTGCTGCAGGTGTGGAGGAAAGGAGGGCTTGCTGATCCAAGCGTGGGCACTCACACCTCATGGCTCCTTCTGAACTCAAGGATTTTGTGCCTAAAGTTCTCTTTTCCTCTGTGGGGACAATATTTCACTTCACAGGGATGTTGTAGAAATAAATTACCTAACTACAGAGAGTAGGGAGAGCCTGAGTAATGAGCGTGGGGAACAGGCCTGAGAGGAAATGAGTAATCCTGCCTCCAGAGCACAGCCTGGGCCACGCACAGTAAATAAGGCCTGGAGGCACATGAACAATGAGGTTAAATAAAATATTGAACAGCCGCTCATTAAGAGCAACATAAAGCCAGGGAGCCTTCCCACTCCCTGCTCGTGGTCATCTACCACGGTAATCAAGGGCCGTATCCCTGTGTGTGCGTGCAAGGGGCAGAATCTGGGCTGCAGAGGCCACCTGGGCTCTGACAATTCCTGGCTTTGGGATGATTTATTATGCAATCTCAAGGTGATTTGTGTAGGCGTGTGTGTGTGAGGGGAAGCGCTCGCCTCTCCTGCTGTCACAGCATTCAAGGTGCAATGGATTAAGACTTCGCCACAGACGCAGGGAGCCGCAGAGAGGGGATTTACTCACAACTTCAGCAGTGATTTAATTCAGAAGCCACAGCATGTGGGTGTAATTACTCACTGTGAATGAGTTGCCTCCCATCCTGAAAAAGCCATCTGTAGAGGAGCCCGAGAGCTCTGTGCAGACAGTGCAGACCCACGCCTGCCACCACGTGTGAGAGAGGCAAGGGTGGGAGGTGCAGGAGGTGCTGTGGCTGTGGCAGCAGTGCACGCACACCAGGGCAGAGGACCCGAGCCATCCCCGTTACCTGTTCAGCCAGCAGCGAGGCCAGGCTTGAGTAAGCATCTGCAAACTCTGGGCCGTACTTAATGGAGTCCCGCAGCAAGATTACAGCTTCCTCCTTCTTCCCTTGGGACCTGCAGGAAGGAGGGGAAAAAAAACAGAAAGGAATATTCCTGTAAGTACATGTTAGGTTATCCCACTGATTAACTACTTTAAAGAGACGTGGAAGTCCCCGGCTTGACCTCTTCACAGAGACTAAATGATTCATTCACGCCTCCTCTCCACAGAGTGAGTACCCAGCATTTCCTCAGCCCATCGCTGTCTCCAGCAGCTGGGAGGATAGAGGCTTTAATGAATCAATGCAGTTAAGTATCTGAAGGGAGGGTGCAGAGAGGATGGAGGCACTCTGATCTGGGAACAGGACATTCACTCTCACTTCAGTAGGCTGGAGACACTGTAACACTTCATTTCCTTTACTGAAAGCTTGAAGAGTCTCTGCCTGTTCCTAGACAAGTGCTCTTACAGATCTACTTGCAACTCCATTATTTTGAAATTAAAATATCTCCAAGTTAAATCTGCCTGGGACCTCTAAATAATTCCTTAGCAAGTCGATCATTACGCTAGAGGAGTTCTGTTCTTCAGAGCCTAAGGATTAGGAACAGAGATAGATGAGAGGTGGCTATGCTGATGAGCTAGGGTTTTTTCCCAGCATTGCTCTGCATTTATTGCTATGGAAAATGGAAAAGGTTTGCCTGACAAAAATCTTGGGATGTTTATTTATTTGAGCTACAATTTCTCCAGTATCGCTCTGTATTTCTCTCCTTTGAAAAATGAGAAGGTTTCCTGAACAAACATCTAAGGATGTTTAGCTGGGCTGAAACAACATTTTCCTTGTGCTGGGTGTACAAAGAATATGAATAGCAGGGCTTAGAAAAAGAAACAAAGGGCTCTGGGGAAACAGAAAATACGTGAACACCTTGCTGCTTTGGCCTTAAATTTCATCTGAGTGGCATGGTCAAGTAACCAGATCTTGTTTATAAGGTGCAAATTTCAGCTGATAATATATGTGGCTTTGCAGATTTTTTTCCCTTTCTAGTTGTGTAACTGGAAGAATATTTTGCCTGTGCATTAAGCTAAGTAAAACCAGTTGTGCTGGTCTTTTTCTTCTTCCAATGGTGTTCCATATAAATTACACGAATGAAGCAAAAACAAATAAAGAACCACTTTTCTCCTACACTAATTAAAATCTAGCTAGCTTGTCAATTTATAAAACTTTGGGATCCCTTGGCTGGAGTTTCATGACACATTTTTATAAATCAAAACCAGATGACTGCTTTATGAAGGTATTGATGTTTAGCAAAATATGTAGGAAATGCCCGCTACAGAAATAAAAGGATTAAGTGATCCACTCAGCAGCAGTAAAAGTTCCCATTAACCTCAAGCATTCACTCTGAACATGGGGCAGCCCTCTTAATCACTCTTTTATTCCAAAATGGCCTCTTTTTTTCTCCATTTGATCCAAGAACAATGTTTGTCTCCTGAAAGGGGGGGTAAAGAGGGAAAGATTATGGCATCTTTTTATGTGACAGACTGAATTACATTAAAAAAAGCAGATCCAGTAGTTTCTCAGAAGGCTTAGGCCTGCAAGATACCAAGCGCTCTGGCCAAGCACTTAAATATGTACTTAACTTTTATGTATGCAAGTTGAAAATTAATTACTGGTTGAAGTGCTTTCCTGGCTCAAGGCCAACACTTTGCAAGATCAAGGCCATCTCTTACATAAATCTCCTACAATTTGGGAAAGCACAAAGCATTGAAAGAACAGTCCAATACACTAATTTACCATAAACTGGGGATCTGGAGCAGGAATAGTTAGGTAATGTGTCTCTTCACTGTGACAGAGAGAACAAATTCAACTGACACGAGCAATCTGTGACCACTTACTCCAATTTTTACCCAAATTACCCTGTTTTATAATGGCCTCTTTTGACTCCCTCTCCCACCTGAGCTCACAGCCTTGCCTCTACAATCAGCATGCTCAAGCTGAAAGCAAGGAACAGCTCTTTCCACCAAGAGCATCTCTTCCATATTTTTGCAAGTGCCCCGCAGCTGGAGTAGCACCAGGTCAAACCACCCTGCCAAAGTCTGGTGATGCACAGGGCTGTTAGCACTGGAGCCAGTTTCACATGAAACAGAGAGCAACCTACGAATTAGTGCTCTAAAGGACTTTGTAACTTTCATAGTTTATTTTGTGAAGTTATTTAGACTGTATTAAAGCCAGAAACACAGAACTCAACATAGGTTCCACAACTGTTCTGAACAAATTTTTACAAGGATACAGAGAAGCCAGAGCCAAACTCTTCTCAGAGGCGCACAGTGACAGGACAAGAGGCAACAGATGCCAGAGCAGGAACATGGGACATTCTGATTAGATATAAGGAAAAATATTTTTCACCACAAGGGTGGTCAAACACTGGAACAGGTCACACAGAGAGATTGTGGCATCTCTGTCCTTGGAGGTGTCCAAGATTCAGCTGGACACAGCCCTGAGCAATCTGATCAAATCAGACTTGCTCCGGGCAGCTGGCTTGATCTCCAGATGATCTCCAGAGACCCTAAGTTATTTTTTCAATCTACTGCAAAAATTAGACTGCCAGAGTTTGTGGGGGTTTTTAACCACAGTCTCCAATGTGTATGTGATACTGAGGGATAACTACAGCACTTCATGAGACACAGAGTGTCCTGCAGAGACCATTCCGAAAGCCAGATGCAGTATCACTGAACATCACCGCTCAGTTTGCTTCTGAATGAAAGGAAGGAATGTTTCACTAGCTAAAAGGTCTTAAATCTCAACACATGTTATTTCTATCTGATGTTTTTCAGCATCTCCAGACAGCTCCACAAGCCTGTGTCAGCACTCACATCCAGAAGACTGGATCAGAGAGGGCAGACAGTCCTTCCTCTTCTGAATAGATGGGTTTGCTCAGCTGGGACTAAATCACAACAACAAACGCTCATGGCACGTTGTATGTTACTCTACATCCAGAAGAGAATCAGTCCTTTGAGTAAACTCAAGATTCAGTGGAGATTGTTTCTAGGCATTTCACTTTCCCCTTGAAAATGAAGCCATAACACTCTCAAAGCACGTGGGAGTTCTGAGGCTTTTCTTCATAAGGAACAGTGTACTGAATATGGCAGTGCTTTAGGTGTGGATTGATATGGTATCACAAATAAGAAGTTCTTATCCATTCTTCCTGCAACAGAAACCTGAGACTGATATTTATTTCAAATGTTCATAATATTTTATTTCTTGTCTCTTTACAGAATAACCCACAGGCTATAAATTTGTGAGGTATTCTGAATGATATTAATCTGTATCTCAGCGAACCTGAATTTATACAGAGGACACAAATACTCAAAACACAAGAAAACAGCATCAGGCTGCTCTGTGTCACTGATCACAGACCATGAAAGCAGAGAGATTTCTCACTTTCAGGTAGCCCATCTTTTGGGTCTATTTTAAGTAAGAAATCTGTCAGCATTGTTTAATTATCTACTCTCCAATATTTATATTAGGCATGAAAATGATGACATACAACTTTATTTTAGGATATGTAAACAAAACCAGAGGCTTATTCAGCCATTACCCTGCAATACTTCCTGAGAACATTCATCTTCTGGCACATAGCTGTCTTCTTTATGTGCAAACAGAAAATGGAAACATCGTTTTTCATCTATGACTTCCACAGAAAACAACTTAAAAATTCCACCCTGTGTCCTCAAACCAGTTTTTTACTCAAGTTTAAATCACAAGCAATGGATGCTTAAATAGCTTATTTGCATGGAATAATGAAAGGCAGATTCCTACATGGGAATGACAAACCCATCCTTCCAAAATCCTGGACTTCCTTTTTCTCAGTACTCCAGAGGAGATGAAATCCAATATCCACCATCAGATCTGCACACTATGAGCAGGGATGGGTACAAGGAATTCAGCAGAATTCAACCAGGAATTCCCCATGCCAGACAATTTCATTACATGTCCCAGTACAAGCAGTGCTGTTACTGGACATGCCTCAAGTGTTGCACATCTGCCTCTTCCTCATCTGTATCATGCTCTGAAGCCTTTGTAAAGAGGACAGAAAATGCTTCTACTGCTTGACCATTTATCTTCTCTCTGACACATGTTTAAAAATCAAAACACTCTTCAGAATGTCTCATAACACAGCCAGAAAGTAGTATCTGTCTGTAATACTCTGCAGATTTCCACTTTATTTCATTTATTACCCATATTATACTAGCATTTGGTGTCTGCAGAATACTGGCTGCCATATATATATACATTTATTTATATATATACATGAAAGGATAATTTGGAGACAGAGGTAGAAAATACAAATAAAGACATCGTTGTAGGAAGGGGAAACTTGAAATCTCTGCCTTGTACCTGGTCTGGTCATCTCACAAGTCACCTCATGCTCCAGCATGGCTGATGTTCTTTGCTAAGCTGCTGGATCATCTAGGAAAGGTGCTGGCCAAAGGGTTTGGGAGACCATTTTAGGGGAGACATTCCTGTAGGATCTGCCCACGCAGCATCTGCTTTACATATGTGCTAATTCCTCCACTGTGAACTCCACCTATCTTTTAGTAGGTTTTTCAAAGCTGAACAGGGAGATGAGGGCACTCAGCTTCCAATACAATGAATACTATTGCTGTGCCCAGATGCACTGCACTGTTTTGGAAGCCTAAAGGAAGTTTAGAAAATGGGAGCAAATGGATGTGGGAAAAGGGCAGGTGGATCCTGAGCACTTTCTTCTGACAATTTTAGCACAAGCATCACACACATTTAACATACTGCAAAATGTGGCACCACAGAAGGATGCAGAGCACATTCAATCCAACAGGACACACGATATCTCAAGTATCACATTGAGAAAAACATGACATATTGCACAGAAAACAAACAGCAGTTCTAAGAAATTTTCCCCACATGTCTCCTTTGTGCTTTTCCAGTGCAACAAATCCAGTTTTTATCCATCTGCTGGGTCATAAGAGCCCCTTGACAGGCTAGATTTAAGCATAATTGACATGGGATGTCCTGGTGCTTCTTCTGACTTAGATCCTTTTGTATTAATATTTTATATTAAAAAACCAAAAAAAAACCGTAGCAGAGAATAATAACTAAAGCACACATTATGGATTTAAAAGACAATATGTATTTTTAAACACCATTGCCACCTACAATTAATTTCAATCAACCAAGTTTGATGAATAATACAAAGACCTTTCATTTCTCTTGTAATAAGACTGTACCATTTTCCTTTCTTGTGAGTATTTTCAGTAAAGCACTTACCTACTTTCTATTTAAGATTACTCATTTCCCATATTCTAACCTCAAACCACCAGGTTTGCTTGTAATATTATTCTGATAATTTCTCTGCTACTGAGCAGACGAGGTAGAACTTCAGCAGCCCACTTAATATCCTTTATACAAATCCACACTCAAAGTTACATTTCAGGACCAGAAAGATCCAGTTTTAATGACACAGTGCCACTTTAAAACCAGTCCCACACTAAGCCTGTCATGGTTTAACCAGCACAAAGCCCAGTCTGCTCTAAAAGATTTACCAAGACCTATTATCAGCAAAATAAGGGCAGTTTATATCAGCAAAAATGTACTTTCACTGCTGTAGTTTATGCAGTTCTGTCAGCAAATACCACAATATCCTCACAAAAACAAGGACCTTTTTGCTGGTGCTAAATGGAGACATTTTATTTTTTTAATTGAACCCTTTGCAGATCTTATCATACCGGCTTCTTGTACAGATCTAAGTTTAGTCTTTAGATGTGGTTAGTCAAATTAATTTGCATGATTATGATTGTCTGCTATTCTCCTTGCTAAAGGCTGGCACTAAATAACAACGAGTGAAATAATGAGCTCATCAACTTGTTTTTAACCGTACAGGGATGTAAACCAGCCTCAAATCCAGACCTACCTGCTCTGCAAGGGAATGAACCCTCTGCTGCTCTGAGCATCTCAGCATAAGGTGCTTATGCCTAAACTACACAACAACTTTCCATACAGCTAATGAGGAGAAGTGGGAACTTGCAGAGGGGGATTTTTTTGATTAGCCTGGCATCTGATGCGTGCCTTTGAACAATACAGCTTCCTCCCCCAGAAAGGTTTACACATCTCCACCAAGATGGGGATCTCAGGTGACTAGCTGGGTTTAGGCAACTCATTTCTGATGCCTGTTTTGGAACAAGTGAATTTCCTACAGCTGAAACACACTCGTGAACAGCACCTGGAGTGATGTGGCAGACAGTACAAGGATATCCAAACTAAGCCTCACCTTTGTGCCGGCACTTTTGGATGGCACTAAGAAATAACACCATTTCTTCACCAGCTGGCAGGAAAAAACTACTTTGGTGATGTGTGTAGAGGCAATGTGAATTTTCGTGGTGCCAGACCTGCATTCAACTTACTTGAGCAGGTTGCCGAGGTTGAAGAGAGCTCGGTTGTGCTGAGGGTTGAGCTGAAGGGCCCGTCTGTAGTAGTCCTTTGCCTCCACCACATCTTTGGTCAACGTCCCCAAGTTGTTGAGAGCACTTGCGTGACGAGGGTACAGCCTGGGAAAAGTGAAATACCAAGTTACACATGCTCATTAATTGGCAAATAAAGCTGAAGTCACTGACTCTGCCACCAATGCTGTTTGGCACTCAATAAAGGGATGAATGTCAGCTAAAAACCCTGTTTTCCCTTCATTTGCTGCAGGTCAGATGGGATCCTGAGGACCCTTTTCAACTCCCAAAGAGACTGCAAATCAGATCGTTTCCTATGGTTCCTATATATCTCCAGGGCAAAATGGAACACTGAACAGCCCTGAAAACCTATCTTACCTTTCATGCAAAAGGCATAGTGACTAAAGCAGCCTGAATGTATTTATTCAAAATGCTTTTGCAACAAGCAAGAACTGCCTTGTCAAAAAAGGTTTCCAATAGAAATATGTTTTGATGTATACAGAATCCAACACAACACCATTTAAAATTGTTTGTTGTGGGTTTTAAATCATTTTTTTCACAATAAAAGCGATAATAAAGTGCAAAAGGAAACCTGAAATCAGCCATTGAACAATGCTTTCAGAACCAAGCAAAATGATAAAATAACCTGGAACCAGACTGCTTAACAGTATGAATTCTCTAAGCTTCTTGTAGCATTTGGTTCAGTACAGCTCTCTTTTTATCTGACCTGTTCATCTTTACATCTGCCTGTTTCAGTTAACAGATTATATACTGGGCCCAATGCATCTCTGCTAAAATTCTCCATGAATTAAGCAGCAGGTCATGGTCCATTCAGCAGTTTAAATTCTCAAAGTTGTGCTCCTACATTAATATTTTAGTTTGTAGGTCTTTCACCAGAAGACTCCAGAGGTGGAAGCGATCCAGGGCAAGATTTAAGTATCCAGGACCCTTTGTGTGATAGGTAGGTGAAAACTAAGGGTCATTCTGATAAGGAAATAAATTTCTGGCAGACACCCACAAAGGTCCCTGGAGACCAGCTATGTGAGAAGGTCTGATGCTCTGAGGACAAGTCATCTGACAGTTCTTTGCCTTAGGCCCCGATCATGGGAAAGGGATGTGGATAATGACATTAAAAGTAGTTGGCTATGAAAGCACAGGGTACAGCATGAGAAGGGGCATTTAAAGGAAGAAGGGATTAAGACTCTACAGTATAGCCTGACTAAAGTTTGCAACTGTTTTTAATCCAAGACTTTCCATGGCGGGGTTTTTTTTCCTTTGCCTGGAGTTTTTCACTATGTCAGTTCAGCCCTGGGATTTTCTGTGCTTAAGTACCATGAATAATTTAGCATTTTATACACTGCTGCAACATTTGTATCAGTCACATTTTCACTCCACAGCTCATAAATGATTTTGGCAAGGTCTTATTTGGGGGTGAAGCTGGAAACCTTCAAGGGAACTCTGGGAGAAATGGGCATGCACCACTAACAAAACCAGGATGTTTCCTACCATTAAGTAAGAGAAAAGCCCAAAGTCCTTTTTCCATCTAGCAAACAAGGACTGCAAAGCCACATTTTTGAGGAGAAAATGTTCAGAGATGCAGCCATGTGTGTTTTTTAAAAAGTGGCCTGTTATAATAACAAAAGATAAATGTAGTGACCATCATTCTTAATAAATAATGACTAAAGAGTGCCAACATCCCTCCCACATAGGTGAGCATCCCACCTCTCAGAGGTCACCACTTCTGCTGCAAGCCCTCAGGTGCATTGCCCGCTGTCCACACTCACCCCTGCCACCTGCATTTGCTGCTCAAGTGACTTGTGAAGGGACCCCTACCTGAACTTGTCACAGAGTAGCAAAGAGTAGGAAATTTGTGGTGAGAACTGCAGTTGACATAGAAATAGCACCACTTTCCATAGCTGAAGCTCCCCAGTGGGCCTGATGCATTTTGGGGTGTGAGAGGCTTCCTGCGCTTGGAGAAGCACCAGCAAAAGACAAGATGATGATGAGGGTGTAGTGTGGAGTCTTGACCTTGGCCCTCAAATCCATTTTTCATCTAGTCTAAGTCTCTCCAATCTGGGAGAAATGCTTTCCAGAGCAACAGCAGGGGAGGAAGAGGAAGAGGAAGAGGAAGAGGAAGAGGAAGAGGAAGAGGAAGAGGAAGAGGAAAAGGAAAAGGAAGCTTGCTTGCTCTTCAGCACTTGGGATGTAGCTCTGTGTGATGCCTTGACCAGAATCTATAGCAAAGAACATCTTAGGGCAAATGACCAAGGGCTCAGTCTTGTTTCCCATTTCCTCCATGGGATTTTTACATTGTTTTGGACCAAGAAAAAGCTCTGGGAGTTATATTTTTGAGCCTTTTTTACCAGATGGCTATGATAAAAGTGTGCACTACTCCTGTCAGTACTCACACATAAAACAGCTCTAATATTTGACATGAAGTCACTTGAGTTACGAGTGGGCAAAAGGATTTCAGACAATTCTTGGGAAAGTCAGAAACAGATTAACATTTTACAGCCCTAAACCTGATGGTTTTTCTCTCAAACTTTCAGAAATTAATTCCGTTCTTGGCCTTTAGTGCTCCTATGGCATTTTAGGCCCAGGAGATTTGCTTGCACCAATTTGAAGTGGAATGAAAACTCAAGATTAAAAAAGGGAACTGATTTCACCTTTAAATTGCACAGTTCTGACCAGCAGCTCCATAAATACACTTCCGAGCTCAGCGCTAAAACCTCTCAACAGCAAATCACAGCAAGTCTCCCATGTATCCTGGGCTCTATTTCTTGTGTTTTACATTTATTCATTACATCTTGTTGCCCTTTCCAAGAAATGTAAGTGAAAACCCAGAACCTCAGCAAGCACAAATTGTTGGCTTAAACCCGCTTAGCATCTGGCCTGAAGAACTTACAACATCTGCAATTTTACATATCTGAACAAAAGTTAAGAGAAATTCTGACCACAGCGAGATAAGGCAGTGGCATTGGGCTTTGCCGCTAGGGTTCAGCTCTTTTATTTCTCTCCAAATATTTAATTTGGAATATTACCTTATTATGGTGGTAGAGCAAGCTGCCACTCAACTGAGTTCAGCAGAACAACCAAGCCTGAGAGAGCATCACCTCTGGTGAAGTAACCAGAGCCAGAGTCTGAGCCCATGACCATCCATGCCATTACAGAATCATTGAATCATAGAATGTTTTGGGATGTAAAGGACCTTAAAGACCATCTGTTCCAATGCCCATTCACTATGGGCAGGGACACCTTCCACTAGACCAGGTCATTCAAAGCCCCATCCAACCTGGCCGTGGACATTTCCAGGAATGGGGCATCCACAGCTTCTATGAACAATGTGTTCCAGTGCCTCAACATTCTCACAGTAAACAATTTCTTCCTAATATCCCATCCAAACTTGCCCTCTTTCAGTTTATGCTGTTTTCACACCACCCTCAAATAGTTCCCAGGAGTGGTCCAGGCCTGAGCCCAGATCAGAGTTTGGTCCCAAAAGCCAACTTGAACTTGGCCACTGTCTCTCAGAGATACAAACATTTACTGAATACTTCCAGGTCAATTTATGCCAGTTGACCTCAGGGCTAGAGAATGTGGACCAGATCATTTTTTTATTTATTAATATGGATGTTGAATAAAGGACTAGCAGCCCTATTTAAACTACCCTCTGTTCAGGCACACCCACTGCTGTTAATAACAGCTCCCTGGGAATAAAAACAGAGTACAACAAAGTCTTGTAGCAGAATTTATGCAGGAGCATAAAACTTGACCATGAGTTACCAACTGAACCAACATTTACTCAAGAACTTGCTTTTGCTATAGGTGATATGTTGTTGTAATGGAGGGAGACACACGTACTCTTCCCATTGTGTAGTTATCAGGAAGTTTGTGCTGTTTATCAAGACTTCTGGGATTGGTCTCAATGAATCCTGATATTCAGCATTAGCTTATTTTGATCATAAGCTCTCTAATGCAAACATTGTCTCGTCCCCATTCTTCATTCAAATGAAAAATATATTTATTTCTTAGAAGGGTTAGAAACACTTTACCAGGACAAGGAGGTCTCCAATTAACCTGGAGTCTCTTCATGCCACAATAATGACAATACTCAGAATCCAGACTTTGTTTTATAAACTATCACTCTGAGGACACTGAGATGCAGGAGATCAATTGTTAGAACATATCTAGCTTGTTCTGCAACTTCTCTTAAGAAACAAAGCTTTCTACGTGGACATATACAGAGCTGTATTTTCCTTGCCATCACCACTGATAATGGTAACAGTCTGCAGGTAATATCCTTCTTGCTATGCATCTGATTAGGTAGAAATTCCTCTAGGCTTCACCTAATCAAATGCAAGTGCTGCATTATTTATGAAAGAAAGTTGAATTTCATTAAACTTATTCTACAAGTAGCAGTTCATGTAAAAAATCAGTTTATCCTTTCCTTTAGAAATCAGAATAATTTTCTTTAAAATCTACATTCAAGGATAATTATAATAGAAGTCTTGGAATAGCAAAATTATGGGAAAGCAACCCATAAAAGTGTATTTTAAAGCAGACTGAGATTTCATTTCTAAAGAGAAGACAAGTGGGATGTTTCCTTGTTGCAGAATGAATAATTCAACTGATTCCTCCAATGCTGTATCTGCAATTGTCAGAATAAATTTCAGCAGCCTTCCCTTTAACCATTACCGGTATACACCGCACAAGAACTCCTGTTAGTAATTATCCCCACTTCTTTTAGGTTAGCAAAATTCCCTCTAATACCACTGAACAAAAGCCCTATTGACTTGCACGGTCAAGAGATTTTCAGTTTCCCAAGACGATACCAGGTATAAAACACACACAGCCATCAAAACGCTGATGACCATTTATTCTCCTTTTTCATTTAATGACACTATCTGAAATGTTAGGGTTTTTAAAAAAAATTTTGAAGGGCTTTGTTTGGCTCCATATCTGAATTATAAGACAATTACAGAAAGAAGAGAAAGGGAGGAAATTTGTTGTCATGACTGCAACCTATGATCCACCAAGAATTTTAATTCTTTTAATTCAGATCGAGAGAGACCACTTAAACAGCCGGGAAGCTCTGCTCACAGTCTTGCCTTTAAACAACCCCTGGTCTGGTGCCAGGGGTACTCAGGGGCAGGAAGGCATTAGTGTGACAACTACCCACTTGCTCTTAAGAGCATTATGCAGGTTTTGCACAGGCATTGCTGTGTGGGTAGCAAGCAGCAGGGGACGGGGCCAGACTAACATGCAATTAGCCTGGAAAACTACCATGGACAGCATGGAAAAGGCTGTAATGTCACCTTTCAGGGGTCTGGGCAGCCCCCCACAGCTATTGCATGATAAAAGAGGTTACTGAAAGCAGCCCAGAGACATTTCTCAGAGCTGGGACAGTCCTGAGATGTCACATGAGGGTGACTCTTCCTGATGCTCCAGCCCAGTAACCAGCCCCTCATCACTCTCAAAGGGTTGACAATAAGCCTGTTGAAAGCACATTTCCAGTGACTTACAACATGAGTTCTTATAACCATGATAAAACCTGTAAGCAACCCTGGTCATCATTAACCCAACAGCCATGACATGGTGGCAGCAGAAAGAAAAAACTGCCTGCATCATCTTCCATAATATTCAAAGGGGCTCCAAGCATATTAATTTCTTCTATAAATTAAAATAATAAATGAAAAATAATTTAAAAATAAATTATTCAGTTGGGGAGATCTAGTGTGCCTGGTTTTTGTTAACGCATCTTTTGATTAAATAATGCATTTAAACTTGGCACTCACAGAGATCACACCACCACTGAGGCAGCTGTGAAAAGTCACCCCTCTGGGCTGCCCTGACAAAACAGGCTGTTACCTCTCTGTGGCAAGAGGAGAGGAGAGCCTGAAGAGCCCTGGGTCAGACCTCTCACCACTCCTCCTCCATACAACAGGACACTTCCCTGACAGCCACTCTTGGCTCTCCTGGTGCCTGTCTGACCCCACCACAAAGCTCAGCATCCATGGGGCTCCCTGCAGCCACATTAAGCACATGGACTCAGGCCTTAATTACCCAAGCCCAATTACTTGCTGGCAGCATGGTAACTGGCTTTTAAGGCACGTTTTGCCCCATTCCAATATATACCATAATTATTGGCATTGTTTTGCCAACAAAAGTAAGAATGTTATATGAATAATATTTCTGTCTGTGCCAAGTTTTAATACCACCCATTTTGTATTTACTCCAGTATACCATTTCAAGCCAATTTTCCAATTTTAATATTACATCACACTCATTTTCATGTATTTATGTAAGTTCTGAAAAAAAGCTCTATGTCAGGTTGAATTAAAGCGTAATTTGATGTAATTCCAAGACCAGTCATCCGTCGGGGAACAATCCTGCACTGGCAACAACTCAGGTCATGGCCTCATGATAGCGTGGCACCTTGTTCCAAGAGCTGCTCTACATGATGGGGAGATGTGTAGTAGGTCATGGAGGCAGATCCTATGTCTTCCTCAAAAAGGTTTTCAATTTGCAACATTTGAATTTCTTTCACAGAAGGAGAAGTGATCCTGCAATATCAAGCAGCAGCTGGTTTTCTCTTGAAGAGTTCCAGTAGTTGCATCAATATTTCCTCAAAGGTAACACTCTTCAGCTTGGCAGAAGGTTGTGGCAGGCTGGGATTTTTGTATTTAAAAAAGCACCTAGAAATCCTGTTGAAAGTCAGGCAAGTGAGAGATCTAATGCTTTTAGGTTCCTTTGAAAGCCTCAGGCATAATCTCCTTCAGTGAAAGCGTGACAAAGCAGTGAGACTCCTGGCTGTACACAGCACAGCCCGGAGCTGGGTATTACATCACACCCATTTCCATGCACTCAGCTGCAAGGGGGTCCTGACACAACGCCAGGAACAAGACAGGGGTGATCCCATCCCACTCTGGTGCTGGGGGCTCAAAGAGCATCCCTGAGCAGGGCTGCGGGTCCCAAGAGGATCCTCATTGCTGTTACAGGGGCCAGCTCAGCTCCTGAGTCCTGCTCATGGAGTCAGTGCAGCGTCATGCCTGATCAGCAGTGTCCACAGCAGGATCTCAATCTAACCTGGGATCTCCAGAGGCCAGCTGGGTATAAATAGCAAGTGCTGAATCACAGCCAGGGATCAGTGGGAGGAAGTAAAGTCCTGTCTCTAAGGCTTCTCCCCCTGCCCATCAGCCCAGCAGGCAGGAACAGCAGCCCACAGGTGCCCTGCCACCAGCAAACCCTCCCAGCAGGGTGAGCCTCCAGGGCTGAAAGGCACAGCACCCTGATATTGAGAGAAACCTCTCCAGGACAGAAATGCGGAAAAAAAAAAATAGAGAAGCTGAATAGATTTAATCTGTAAATTGACAAAAACCTCATTAATTCTTTGAGCTTGACATCCATTAAGGAAAAATACCCCCAACCGACAGCAATATCCAAAAGCATGCCATTCAAAATAACCAACCTGTAGCACACTAAACAAGATTACTATTTATAAATTTTCATTAGATTTTCAAACTTGGGCAGGGATAGAAGCCTGAGAGTTAGAGTTGAGGAGAAAAAGCAGGATCTTAAGTCAAACAACATCACAGCTAAATATAAATAAATAAAATCTTTCCTGCTAAACTCGCACATTCCCTGAAGTGTCGAGGCAACATGAGGTTATCAAACAGGGCTGTCTGCTTATTCTCTCACATAAAGAATTTATGCAAGATCCACATAAGTCCTGAAAATCCCAGAAACCTCAACACTCCCAAAGCCCAACAAAGAACTAATAATTCTCAACATACCTGACTTACAGACAGTGTGAACAATGCAGGTACCTCCATAGAGCCCACAGAATCTTGAGGGACCCCACAGCAAACAACAGACCATCAGGTGAGCCCTTCAAGCAAACGTGACATGAGGGGAAAAAATAACAACATACTCTCACCGAAGCAGATGGGGGTGAAATCACGCCTGTCATCTCCCAAGGCTCCCAGGTGCCAGGGGAAGCTGTACAGCCCCATACTGTACAGTTTTATAAAAACAAGGACAGCAGGCTAAGAAAAAAGCAGTGGCTGTGGGAATGAGTAACTAACCCTTGCATTTAAGGTTATCATTAGCCAAAAGTGAAAGGTAGACTTGAACACAGGCAAAATACAGCCGAAAGTTTCTCTCTGCATACCCCACAGAAAAATCAAAATAGATGCCTTGTCCCAGTAAGAAAACAGCTTTTCATCAGGAAAGCATTTTTCATTCCCCAGATTTTTTTATCAGTCCCCAATACATAAGTAGGCAGAGCTTTGATGCAGTATCTGAGGAAGACTATGGAGTTGTCATTCTCAGAGTTGATGGGGGCTTTTCCCTAAGAAGATGTATTTGGAAAGCCAGCAAGTCCTTGAAGGGCAGCACAGAAGAATCTGCACCCACAACAGACACCAAGGTGTAGGAAGGGACCCCACCTGTAACCACCAGTGTCCAGGGCTGACACATCCATGTGTCCATCCCAGCAGGCACACCCAGCTTCTACGGCTCTAAATGCACACATAGTGTCTCTTCATCGGGGCTCATGGTTGCACTTACACCAGTTCAGTTTTCAAGTAAATAAAAGCCTGTGCCTTGACTGATTGTTATTTTATCACTAAAAAGCAGAAAAACTGAGCAGAGAGGGTGCAGCCCTCAAAACAGGCAGGGATTAGCGCTTTATAGAGAACAGGTTCAAACATAAATCACACTGGCTGAACTAATTTGGCCACCGTCCCATGCAACGTGTTGTAAAGGCCATTAAGTCTCTGATTCAAATTATCAGGCAGCCCTTTCAGCCATCAATCACCATGAAAATACTCAACAATTCCATCCAGCTTCAGGACAGCCACCACATACCTACACAATACTCCTTAAGCCTACTGTCAAAGCTCACATCAGAACACCACACAAAGATATTCCCAACTGCTTGGACATGATCCACCTCCAGCCCCTAACGCCCACTAATCCAGAGTATTACGTGAAATCTCTATGAAGATATTTCAGACTTGCTCCAAGGGCCTGACCTAAGTAATATCAGAAGGTCAGAAGGGCACTCATGGTTTCAGGAGCAAATGCAGCCACGGCAGTCACAGCAAAGCAGCACTGCACATTTTTGACTCACTGTAAAAACAGGCTAACAAATGGTGCTGGTATTTTAATTCTTCCCAGAAATAAATCACAGATGGTATCCAAGGCCACCTGCAGTCCACGCTGAGAGGCATTTTCAAGGCAAATACACTGACACACACATATAAAGGGCTATAAGAACACAATTTTTTTACTGCATGGAGAGTGCAATTTAACTGAATTTAAACAACCCCAGATACCATTGATTTAAGATATATAAAAACCCAGCAGGAAGGTATGTGGGAAAGCTTAGGAAGAAACCTGAGTCTCCCTTACAGCATTAGGGCTTTATTTCTAAAGTGTAGTGAGTTGAAAGAACAGCCTTGCTTTTTTTCTTTTCTACCCATTCCAGTGATGCTATGAACCAATTTTATTCCCTCAAATGAGGGATATGGATAAGCTACTTACACTGTTTTCCCCTCTCCACCTAGCCTGTGTTTGAGTACTAAGGACACATAACCATGATTTCATGACCCTTACTGATGCCACAAACCAGCATTCCCATTTTCCATGCTGTAAGCAGTGCCCTAAGATGTATTATTTGCAAGCTCTGCAAGAGCTAGACCACACAAGTTGCAGCACCAAGTGCTTTCATGCTGGTTCCTCTGCCTCCTGGCCCACTCTCTCCTTTCTCTCAAAGCTGGACAGCAAAACAGCTCCCTGAACTGCAAAGAAAGCCAGCCCAAGAGTTCCTACTTGCTGACCAGAGGCTCCCTCCTCCAGAAGATGCCACAAGGGGGAATGAAGGTTTCTGCACGGCAGGCTGGTCGCCTTCCCGCTCTGTTTGGTCAGCAGCATCTGGCAGGGAAAGTCTAAGGGGAGTTTGTGGCTAGGAACCTGTTGGTGGACGTGTACACACACGGAGGTAACGCTGCAGAAGCATGTGCACTCTCAGGTACACACACCAGTGCAGGTATGTACATAAATTCACAGTATCACATTACACGAGGTGGATGCCTCCTGCAGGACTCTGTACTGTCAGGTATGTTTTAACATCCAGAAGGCAAACATGAATTTTTAGATGATGACCTTTTTCCAGACACAGAAATGTAGCTTGGATAGCACAGAACTATTATTACCATGTTTATCCACCCAAGTCCAGCAAGGAACTCAGCAACATCTTTCAGCCCCACCCACTGGTGCTCACATCGATCTGCCCTCCATGGGAAGCACTGCTCTGGCAACAAACAGAGAGGGATGGTAAGACAGAACTGCTTTGGGAATTAAAATGTTGAATGAGTGCAACTGTAGGAGGGAAGGTGAATCATTTTTCTTCCCTCCATTGTTAAAAGGAGATCGATTTAATTGATAACGAGTGTTCACCGAAGGGGTTTTAAGGCTCTGCCATTTTTCTCTCTCTGCATGTCAGCCCATGTGCATTCCTGAGGAGCAATAAAACAGTCTCAACAGTAACATCAAGTACACGAGGCTGGGGAGAAGCAGGACAGGACAAAAGCTTGGTAACTATCAACAGCAAAAACATCTTCATTAGCACATCAGAGTGGTTCTTCATATTTAAGTGAGGTTGCACGACCTCTTAGTCTCACTCACAAGTGGGAGACAAGTGGTGAGATAAATTTCAGGTAAGATCAGCACTGTTTGATCTCCAGGAGCAGAGGTTCTCCAGAATTCCTAACAACAGCCGCAGATCTGCAGCAGAAGCAGCAGCAAGAATGTTAAGGCCATCTTTCAGAATAGCTGTGGTCAATTCACATCTCAGATGGAATATTTCCGGCCTTTACTTTCTGCAGGAAAAAACCCCAAGGATCTCCTGGGGTCACTACCATATGTCAGGCAAACCAGTGGAGCAGTCTTATCCAGCAGTGTGTTTTTCTTGTTTTACTGTAGGGAAGCTGAAAGGTTTATAACCCACTCTACAATTGCTGAATGCCAGCTGTTTGTTGGGCTTGTTTAACAGGTAACTCATCTGGCATCTCTGAAGGGCTCCATTTCCATTCCCCTTTCAGGAACTACATACAGGAAGAGCTTTTCCTACATACACAGGATTTTTGTTCTTTTCATTCTCCCCATCTCCAATTCCAACGTCGTTCTCCATTTTTGCATTTCATTTCAGTTTTTATTTCCCCCACTCTCGGAGAGCATAATTAGATTGCACTGATTACCCAAGTCTGGCTCGGTCAGGGTGTTGTGTCACTGGTCTCTGGGCTAGGGTGAGGAACGAGTTTTCTGATGGGCCACCTGCAATGGCACCAACAGGTGGTTGTTGGGACTGATTGCCAAGTTTGCTTTGGAAACCTGCCCTGCAGTTTCACTGTCAGAGAATACACATTATTCTCCTCCACCACTTCTCTGCCCTGAAGCTAACAGAAGTACACCAACATTTGCCAGCAGAGAATCCCACCTGTGTCTGAAAGCAGGAAAGGGAGCAGTTAAAGCATTGGGGATCAACTTTCCCAGGATTTAGTATCAATTGCTAGTATTTCACTAGGTGACTTGTGTGCACTTCAGCATCTTTTCCCACAGCTACAACTTCACAGGAGCGATGTGTTTCTTTGCCGAGCAGACCCATGGCAACCAGCACTTCTGGCAGAGCAGGAGTGCATGGAAGAGTATCCTTACGTCGTCGGTGGAGTTGGTGGAATGGCAATTGCTTGCAGTTCAAGCAGCAGGGTGCACACTGACAACATCACTTTTGTTTACTAAACAATTAAACTCATACACCGGAGATTAAGCAGACCTGCACAGTCATTTGGCACAAAGCTGGAATAGTGGATGAGCCATCGCCCATTGAGGCGCTGCAGCTCTCCCTTTCCTGTCTCCCAGGAGCTCCCAGGCAGCAAGCCGTGTCCTTATCGACTCCATTTCCTTATTAATTCCCTATTGATCTGCTCACTGAGCACTAGGCAGAAATAATATTTTTATCTTCTGTACTCTTGGCTGTGCTGCCATTGGATTGTGAAGCCTCCTGAGTAGCTTGTGTTTTCTGTAACCTGGGGAGGATGGATCCACCCACACTCCCTGGGAGTGTAGGCACTCAGTGAGGGGTACCTGTGGGAAATCATAAAAGCTTGGTGTGTGAATACTTCAGTTGATGGTCTGCCTACTCTCTGATATGGAAATTTACAGAGTGGTAATTCATTTTTCCAGGTCAAGCCAGTGGCAAAAAATACCCTGAACCATCGAAATCTGCTCAGGATATTACAGCTACTACTTCCTTCTCTGTAATTGTGGAGATTGGTCTACAATCAGAGCAGTCTGTGAGGAGCTGGTGTCTGTGAGGATAGGTAAACAGCTTGGACATGACAGCTGTTTTCTGTGATACCTGTGCAGGATCTGCCACTGTATCCACCTGATGCTGCCTGTCCCACACCCAGCAGCTTCTCCACTGCTTCAACACAGCCATCAAATGTAGGCACTCAGCAGAGGCTGCAGGGCCCACACACAATGCCAGGCACTGCAGAAAGGGTCTCTCTGTCTGTCTGAGGGGAAAACACAGGCAGTACAGAATGTAATTCTCAACAGAAGAACGTAGTACACTTTTTACTTACACTGTTCTATTGCTTATTACACAGACCCCAAATAATTCCTTGTAACAGAGGTGGGAAGAAGTGAAAATAAGGAAAATGCAAGTGCAGAGAATACAATGTGACGGGAACAAGTAGTGCAGCTTCCCAGTGATGGAGACTTCCAACTCCTGGCCTGCACTTTTGGGTCACAAAGAGAATGTGCAAGGTCAGTTTCACTTTTCCAAACTGCCAGCTGACCCTGAAATTACTGAAACAAGTGGAGCACTAGCACCAGTGGCATGAGACACCAAGCACCCAGAGAAGAGCACAGTTGGTTCTGTGGGGCTCCAAGCCCCAACAAGGCTTCAGATGCTCTATAAACAACACCGTCAGTATAAACAGTGCTATGTAATACAGTTGAGAAAATGTTTGCAATCAGTTCTCAGACTCGTTCATAATTGAAATACTGCAGAGCAGAAAACAGCATTATAATTACAATAAATGCGTGCTGCTGAGTTAGAGAAGATCTTTTGTCTGCAAATCCCATTTACACAAGCAGAGGCAATGTCGGTAGGAGCAGTTATGTTACTCTGTGCACTCCACCGCAGGACTTGGATAATTTTTGTCAGTCCCTCTTCTTTTTAACATGCAATGGGATTTTCTAGCAAATTGGAGAAAGTTCAGAGACTAGGTACAGGAACAACTGCAGGACTGCAAAACCTTGTAATGCTGAAAAAACCAGCACCTATCAAGCAGCAGGTTAAGGGAGGAGTCGATTACTCTGTGGAAAACAGACTTTTGGTAATGGGATCTTCAGTGTGGCATTGAAAAGTGCAAACAAATTCAATGACTGGAAGCTAGCATTAAACAAATCAGTCTAAAAATAAGGGAGGACATTTTCAACAGCCAATGTAATTAACCTTCAGTACGGTTTACTGGTGGTTGTGCTAGATTTTCCATTGCTGGAAACATTAAAAAAAATAGGAGGTTTTTCTAAATGACTTCCTAAATGCCCAGCACGGTAAAATAGAACAGGATGTTGCTCAAAAAAGCTAAAAATCACCTTCACCCAGGTTCAATCCCTCCTCAGTGACAATGAACTCCTGTCCTCACAGGTCAACCTGGGTGGGTCAGCAGCCCTTGGAGAGCTTTTATCATAACCCTTCAGCTGGCCAAAAGACAAAACATACATGTAATTTCTGGAGTTTTCTGTCACAACACATGTCGGGAAAGAACATTTCTTCCACCTCCTGACATGCCCTATGGAGCTGAGCTCTGCCCTTGCTGTCCATCAGAGCCACTCTTCACCTTGTCTGTCCTTCCCAAACATGCTTCTGTTCCTGAAAACGCTATCTGTGCACTCCGTGTTTGCTTTCCCTTGCCACCACTGCATCCCCCCAGCCCTTTTCCTTGCATTCATTCCCCAGAGGGGCTTGTCCTTTCTCCCAAGTCCTAAGGACCAGAGGGGAGAGGTTTGGGGAACCGGGGTGACCTGCTTGGTGCACTGAGCACTGCCTGGGGAGCAGCTGAGCTGCATGAACAGCACTGACAGGAGCAGCAAGTGGAGGGAAGCTGCTCACAGGGAGTGACCCCTTCTGTATGTGAAGGAAGGATCTTTCACAGACACCACAGGACATGTCCCATATTACAGCCCAGCCCTGGGCCCTGATTCACCATTCATCTACAGGCAAGGTAATTCATCCTCCTGCTTCAGCTTCCCCCTGTACAGAACCTCAGCAATGATATTTGCCCTGTTACTGCACAGGAGCATTTTCAGGATCAATTAGTTTAGCGTTCATGCAAAGCTCTGTGGACAGAAGCCTCAATACAAGCAGTAAGTACCATTATTGTAACTGCACTTCAGATGGCTACCACACTGACATTTTCCAGGCATGCACCATTAACAATTTACTAAGATAAATGGCCCAGGAACCTGAAAATGCATTTAGGACAACTACCTCCTGCTTACCAGCATACATTCAGCTGCGTAAATGACACCTCATCGCTCAATGTGTAGCTATGGTAACATTTCTATCTCATATACTGAAGTGCACACACACCACACACACGTGGAGCTGGAGGGAAGCCAGGCTACCTCGTCTCATGACACACAAACACCGAGCTGGGGAACTTTCCCAGGCTCCAAAAGCCAAGCTGCTCCCAGGAGCCAGGGGTGAGGAGCAGACAACTTGGCCCATGCCTGTCAGGAAGGAGATGGGTTAACAGCAGGAGCTCCACCAGGCCCCCGAGGGACTTACTTGAGAGCAGTTTTGTAGTGGTAGATTGCTTCAATGTTACGGCCCTGGTCTTTCAGAAAATTGGCATAGTTGTAGTGCACCTTGGCATTGTGGGGCAGGGTCTTCACTCCTGAGCTGTGAAGAGGAACAGACACAAGACACCATTAGCAGCCAGGTTGCCCCACCTTCCCCTAGGTCCACCTTCTTCTCGCAGTCCCTTCTCCTGAAAAGCTTGCTCGTAATCTGAGCACCTCGTCACCTCCTGTGCACTTGTACCAACACAACTCATATTATAACTCTGAGCTTGTCCCACGCCAAGTGCCCCAGGCAGACATAAATGTGTGGCAGCAATTCAACTCATCCTGGTCGCTGTCACCGCAGGCACTTCCAGCACCAACACTGTAACACTCCTTGTGGCCAGATGCTGCTGTATTTTAAAATCTGAATTACTAAATTGCAAGACCAAAACCAAAATGGCTGATATTTAGAGGAAAAGCAAACTTTCTAAAAACAGGGTCCCTGCTTAAACTTGAGTGTCATGAAGCACCTTATGAAAAATCTTGATTTAAACCTGGCACTGCAGATACCAGAAAGAGGGTATCTTTTCCGTGTGCATCAGCCACTAGATGGGATGCATGGCATACTCCAAGTACCAGCACATGTACACTGCTTAAGGCTGAGCAGAGTATGGCCAGGAGGTGAGGGCTAATGGGACTCTCACCCTTAGGTGGCAAAATAACACTCTGGCATTATAATATATGACTGAGGATTTCTGGCTGCACAGCCACCCCATCCCTCCCCTTTGTCTCCCCTGCCATGCATAGACTGAACTCAACATTTGGAATTAATAATGAGGGCACAAAGACAAAAGCAAGCATATGCTTTTTTGCTTAATTGAGAGCCCAGAAAGCAAGGTACACCTTGCACAGCCAGAGGAAATGCCGTTTCAAGGTTAAAGAGAGAAAGAAATCACAGGAGCACGTACACCATGGAAACATTTCCCCTGCAAGAATCCAGAGAAGTCAGTACTCCGTTTAATTGGGGAATCCTTTCCAGCACATAAATAGGGGCTCTCTGAGGTAACAGGAAATAAGGATGGATGAATCTGTTCATGTAAAAGCAGACAAAGTGCTGTTTCTTGTTCACAAGCAGATTCCTGCCAGCTGCTCTCTTTTCTACTCCCAGCATCTCTAACCCTGCTACTTCAGGTAGGAAAACCAAGGATTAGAGAATTCCCAAGTCTTGTTGCTTTGCCTTGTCTGTCTCTCCTGTTTAACTCTGGTGAGTATAGAAGTTAATCATAACGAGACAGGCTCACATGCAGCCCCTGCAGTGGGGTGCACACCCTCTTGCATAGGAGGAATGCACCCAGAGCTGCCAAAACCCTTTGAGGGGGATTTCATTGCAAAATAGCACTGAGGAATTGCAGTGGCAAATATGGTATCCTTTTGGTTATCTGCAGCCAGTGGTAACCAGCATCACTAACACCTACTTGTGAGAGCTTCCAAAGCTTCGCCCACAACTGCCTTGCAGAGTTCAGCTCAACAGAGCCACAGTTTGCCTACTAAAATTAAAAGTACACCTTGCATTTGGCTTCCTAATCATCAGGTATTTCCAAATTACTTACTGGGAGCACTACAGGAATAAGACATTTTGTGACTAATCGCTGAATTAAATCAGTTAATTGATGCTATTCTTAAGAGAATGATTTTCTATATTAGTTTTCACAAAGATATACTGCACCAGCAGCAAGTAATGTGTGACTGCTATGGCTGTGTTAATTTCCATTGGCCTTGGGAGCTATTAACTACACACTTACAACCTCTGGGCATTACTGGAATATTAATTCTTATACAGAGAGGGTTTCATTACATCAGCATCAGTGTTACAGGCAGAGACATGGCACTCAAAACTGCTGCTCTCTCAGAGCTACGTGCAAGGAGTTGCTCTGCTACAGCCTCTGCTGAAACAGAGCAGACTGAGCTAACAGTGAGAAGTACATTATATATGCACGAGCACTTCAGTTCTAATGAGATACAGTTTTAACAGCAAGATGCATACGTTTAAATATTTTAATTCTGGACTGTTTTCCTTTAAGTAGAATTTATCACTAATTCCGCTGGTCCCATTTATTAAAACATCACTAATAAAGCTTCTTGCATCTGTGTGCTTCTGCTGGTGGCAGGGGTGACACAGGAAAGGCAGAAATGGGTCTGGGTTCTTAAGATGTTCTCTTCTGCATCACACTGCTCACACTGACCTATTTATTCTCCTCGCACGGGCGGGGAGGGGAATGTTTCATTTGGAAATGCACATAGCAATGACTGAGGCTGCTTGGAGCCTCTGCGCTGGGGGAGGCAGCAGCAAACACAGTGCTGGATGCAGAGGGGAATTTTTGGGAGAGTTTAGGCAAACACTCCTGGCTAACTGATTCCTGACCAGTCAAGACTGCTGTTTGCTCACTGACAGAGGAAACAATGATGTCCACAGTGAAAGCCAAGAAGGAAAGGGTGGAGTGTAAATAACAAAGCAGAACACAATGTTTTTCCATTTCTGCTTCCCACAAGCTCCCAGTCTCTCACAATTTCAATATAATTTTCCAATGTGCTTTTCCAAACTCTGCCATTTCCCTATTCCCCAGCCCGACAGACACGTGCCCTTCTGAAAACCTACAGCACCAATCTGGCTCCAGCCAGAAACGAGCCCACTGACATTGGACGTCACTTCTCCAGAGGATTTCCTTCCCTTCTGACTTCTACGACAGCAGTAAGCGACATAAATGGAAAACAAACAATAGGCAAAGCTTTTTATGTAACACTTCCTCCCCGTGGAAAAACAAAAAGCCTATTCGCTATAAATCAGAGAAATAAAATACTGCTGGTATTTTCCAGCCTCAAATACCAGCATCATCCAAATCCCACTTCAGCTGGGAAAAATGCCCTGTGATCCCCTCTCTTGTTTTCCCAAGCACATGTTCTGCTCTACAAGGTGACTGGGCTGAGGCTTCATTGATTTTCTCTGATATCCATATGAAAAGTGCTCATTTTAGAAGAATATGATACCACTCCTGCCTCAGCAGGAATCCTAAGAAACTGATGCTGTCTCCTCTGCTTAGGGAATCATTATCATCAACAAAGGTTCTCTACAGCAAATTATTCTCTGGATGACACAAACAACCACCTTCCTTGGCCTCCTACCCTTGTACTGATTTCACAGATAATTGTGTTGGGCCATATTAAACTGTCCTATAGAAGATGCCCGAAATGCAATGGGACTTGCTCTCCTCAGCTGAGCCAGCTTTCAAAATTAACAAAGTAACACAGCAGTAAATGCCACAGTTGGGGCTGGAGCAGTTTTTGCAAATTCCTGAAGTCAGCAGACCTGGCTCGGGAAGGAGAGCTGCTGACTAAGAAAGCATCGTTTATGTACAGTTCCTTTGCTGGTTACTCCTGTGTTTTCAGGCACTGTCACAAACGTGGGCAGCGCGTGCGGACGCTTTCCAGGAGCAACAGGAAACGTGGCAGCTTGACAAGCCTCAGAAAGGTCAGTACAGCGGATGCAGAGATCAGCCCACAGCTCTCCCCTCCCTCTCCCTGGCTTCGGACATTAACGCTGACCACAGTTTGAGTCTGACCTTCTGGCCTGTGCATTCACTCTAGAGGGCAGTTCCTTAAATAATTAACAAGTCCTCCCTGATCACCTGCCAACACAGTAAGACAAACTGCTTGGGGCTTCTAGAGATGTCTTGGAATAATATGCCTCAAACATCTCTCTACATATTTGGCCATTTCGTATACTTGTGGTTTATTTGCTTCTCATTTAGTCCTTGCACACATGCTTGTGCATCTGTGTGGAGATGCCTCATTTCCTCAGACAGCAGCATCCTCCCCCACACTGCTGCTT
Source organism: Falcunculus frontatus (assembly GCA_013398115.1). Taxonomy (NCBI): domain Eukaryota; kingdom Metazoa; phylum Chordata; class Aves; order Passeriformes; genus Falcunculus; species Falcunculus frontatus. The sequence goes on along the minus strand of VZRV01003630.1, from coordinate 452,871 downwards.
TCAGTCAGGACCTGGCAGGATTTCTGCATCCAGAAAACTTGGTCCCTGGGCTGAAAACTGAGTGGCAACAGTGACCCAGAGATGGCAACAGTGCTGCCACACAATGTTAAAACAGGGTAAGTCTTGAGAAAGGGACAGGATGGGGTACAAGCACAAAACTAGGAACACACCGAGGATACAAACATCTCCTGGACCAGCATAGAAAAAGCGTATTTAACGGAATAAGCCTCAGCCAAGAGAATCAAGACAGATCAACCCTGCAGAAACACATCCAAGCAAATGGAGAAACAAAAAGTAGAGGTGAAAGGAAAAAAAAACTAAGAGGAGGGAAGAAGCAGTAATTAATTAAAGCAGCAACTGGAGAAAGAATGAAGAACTAGGACTGTGAGTGAAGATTCTCCCAGCACATACTTCTTAAAAAAAATTCAACACACACAGAGACTACCAAGTAGGTTGATTTATGTCTCCTTTCCCACATCTATAGATTTGCTCTGTATCCTCCTCCTGTTCTGTCCATGAAAATTTATTGTTGTTTCACATACCTCCATACACTTCTCCCTCCTCTCCTCATCAGCGTCCTCCTGCCCCAAAGAGGAGATCTCTCACTCCTGGGATGACAATATCCTCTTGCTATACTATTCTTCTTTTGCATTTCCTTCCCATCAACAAGAAGGGTCCTACCGCATTACAGACTTGTGAGAGATGTGTAACACCTATCAAAGAAGATCTTAAAAGGACAACGAAAAGGCCAATAAGGGTAAACAGCACAGTGAAGACAGCTATGAGAAATGAAAACCACTCTAAAAAGGAACGGCTAGAGAAGGAAAAAGAGAAAGAGCATAAATGTCAGCCAGTTAAACATAAACCATAATTAGGCAGACCAAAAGAGCTTTAAAGAAAAACTTGCTAAAGCTATCAAAGCTAATAATGGAATACATCAGATAGAGGAAACCTGCCAAAGATCCCCTAAGGCAAATAGATGATGGAGGTCTAAAAGTAGTGCTTGAAGAAGAAAAGACCACAGCAGAAAAGCTAAACGGATTCTCTACACCAGTGCTCACTACAGGGAAACTGAAGGAGTTGCCACACAGGAGCTTTTCCTCACAGGGGCAAGACCGAAGCACTGTCTCTAACTGAAGTGGCAGTAAAAGAGGCTTTAAAACAAATCAACACCCAGAACAGTTATGAATCCTTTGGGCCTGGTAGAATACATCCAAAGGAAACCAAACATGTAGCTATTAGCTGCGGTAGGTAGCCTGTAATTTAAATGAGACTGGCACTAGGGGAACGGAAGTTGATGAACATGACTTCATTTGGCTCCAGGGAAGGGATCTTGAGGGGAAAACAGACCAGAAAGTCTAATTTTTCACTTCAGGTAATTTGGGGAAAACTGTAATAAAGCCTAATTCTAGCACACTTCTAGATAACTACAGTCCAACAAAGAATTTGCCTTGTATATTGCAGAAAGAAGTTATTTGGGAAGCTCTGTTGTTTTTTTATAGACTCAACAGGTACGGACATGTTATTGAAACTATGGAAACCCTTTATAAATATCCAAATATAGCCCAGGCAATCAAAATCACATACACCAATGCTGAGCACTTAAATGTTCAAAGGGGTTTTTTTGATAAAATCCCTCACTAAAGACTTCCAATTTCTTCAAGGCATCATGGAGTAAGAGGGGAAGATCCTCTCATGAATCAATACTTAGCTGAAAGACAGCAAGCAAAGAGCATGAATATGTGAACAGTTTTTACAGCTGGAGAAGAGTGCAAGCAGGGTTCCCAGGAGACATACAATGGCACCTGAGCTACTTGAGGTGTTCACAAAGGATTTTGAAAGGGGAGCAAACTGGGAGGGGTCAAGTTTGCTGGTGACAGCACCGCAGGAATTAAAGCTGACTACACTTCCTTGCAGAAGGATCTCACAGTATTGAAGGCCTGGGCAAGAAGATGGCACAAGAAACGCAGCATTGGTACAGACACAAGCAACAGAGAGCGTGTACACACACACTCTAAATCTGCATAAATCTGCACACAGATTGATGTCTAAAAACCAGTTATTTCCAGTCACAGTAGGTGTCTTGTAATTTGCGTTGGGAGTGCTGTGAAATTATCACTCACTGCTTAGGAGAGGTCATAAAAGGCAAGCAGATGATTAGGAATTAGTAGAAGTAGAGAACCAAAACCAGAAAGCAGTCCCATGTTACTGTGCTGCACATACCTCTTGAAAGGTGATTCTGGCCTCTTTCTCAAAAGGATGGATTAGAGTGTGAAAGTATCTAGAGAGGACTGACTAGAGGAATCAGAAATGCAGAACAGCTTCCATCTGAGGGGAGTACAAAACCAGCTGACTTCAGCACGAAAAGGAGACAGCCTTAAGTGAAGGCATGGGGGTTCAAGGCATGGAAGTGCCTTTATCCTAAGTGACAAGCTGATGGTTACTCACTGCTCATTCAGCACACCAGAACTAGGGGACACCAAACCAGATAATCAGGCAGAAGGCTCACAGCACACAGAGGGAAATCTCAGTGTGCACGCTCTGTAATTTAACGATGGAGCCCAGTGCACAGGATGCTGTAGAAGCCAAAACTATAAATAGATTTGAAAAAGCAGTCAGAGACATTATGGAAGAAAAGTCCATCAGTGGCTGTTAAAAGCAAAAATAGCAAGGAACTCCTGACTCAGGAAGTCTTTAAACTGCAGATTACTGCAAGCTGGGGAAGAACTGGAGAGAAGCATTATTGTTGCTGGCCCTGTTCTCACAGAGCTTTTTTCGGCAGCTGCTGCTGATTGCTCACAGGGGCAGGACACAATATGAGGTGACCCAGCAGGAACACAGAGTTCTGCCATCCCCTCAAAAGCCTGGGGCAGACCTCTCTCCTGGTACCATCACCAAAACTCCTGAGCTGAAGAGGGAAACAGCTCAACCTAAGGTACTGAGCCCTGAGTATTGCCCTGAGCTACCCAAGTCCCTCCCTCGAGGTAAAGGTGTGTTAGCTCCAGCTCAGAGCTGCACTGCAGCAGTGGCACAGCCTCGGAACTGGAGCTGGCAGTAAATAATCACCCTGCTTTGAATGGAGGCTGGAAGGACAGAACTCCATTTGTATCCAACTAAGCAGACATAACCTTATCCCTCTCTTCTGCAAGAGACCCCCATAGCACTCCATATTGTCCCAAGAATGCTCCTTAGTAGAAGGAAATGTCCTCCTGTCATCTGCTGCAGTTTGACTTCATCGCTCTTAAACATGGGTGACCACAGCTGTGCACAACACAACACCGTATGATGCCTGCAAATCTGCAAATGGAATTGTCATAGTCCCACCTCCCCTTCAGCAACAGAGTTGTCCAACTTGGAAATCCTCCTACTTTCCTCCAAGTGGCCGTGTTTGGACTGGAGGAAGTGGATTGCTGTGTGAGTCCAGGCCAGTCACCATGGCTGCTGTTTAAACAGCAAACAGTGTTTGAGGGAGACAGGAGGGGAACATTGGCTCAGCTGGTCAGAGCATGGCTTTAACAGTGCCAAGGTTGTGGGTTTGATCCCTGTCCCTGTATGGGCCATTCACTTAAGAGTTGGACTTGATGATCCTTGTGGGTCCCTTCCCATTCTGAATATTCCGTGAATCACGCAGAGGGAAGAAACCCCAATTCCAGGTTTTTTAAAAAAACAGCCCCACTAAGAGAGCTCCAACCACTTCAGCAGTGTTTCCTGAAGACCAAAGAGTACACATAAAAAACAATTTCATACTTTTAGCACTGCATAAATTAAACTTTGCTCTGGCCAATAAGTTAGGAAATAAAGCTCAACCCGTGTGCAGATCACCTGCGTTTCTGCAATTACTTCACAATTAGACAACTGCTGAAAGCAGCTGGAGGCAAATGCAATACATTTTCTAGCAAAACACAAAATGAAACAGTCTGTTTCAATGCAAGAAAATACATAAATGAGGTTGTTAAGAGAGCTGTTTGGCAAAGAGTAATCAAATAAAATGAAATATGGTACATTAAGTTTGGCACTTTGTGGCATTTTATTTTTGTCATTAGAACACTGCTAAAGAAATTTCAATATATTCAGTAGCGTTACTATGGCATTCTGGAGTGTTGCAAAAAACTTTTGCTATGTCTTTAGAAACAAAAGCATTACGCTATCGTTAGATCTACAGAATCGAAGTTATTTAAAAACAGCATGTCTTAAAAATATGATTGTCAGACCCAAAGTTTGTACATAAGCATATAAAGTGCTGGCACCAGTTTCTGCGCGGGTATCAGACAACAGAAAGTAAGTGTCATTTTATGATAATAAAAATGTTAATTAGATCAATGCATCAATAGCACAACATTTTCTAAAGAAAACTATTCCATATAACAAACTTATTTTAAACAATATAAAAATGCAAGTATTCTCCTGTGGTCACTCCTACCTGAAAAGAGATTCTCGTGACAGCCAGATTTCATTCTGTTTCACGGTCTTCCAAGAGAAGAGCAGCAGCAGCAAAGCAAAGAGGGTCAGAACAGTAATTCTCCATTTATTTAGCCACGTAGACAGCTTTTTTAGACCGTGGACAAAAAGGATGCAGTACCCCATACTGGGAAAAATAAAAAAAAAAAGGAAAGGCAAAATGTACCAAAAGTTATATTTCAAGTGTCTGGTTTTTATGCAAGACCATCCAGTATTGCATTTATTACACAATTACAGGGAGTTTTGGACTAATGATATTTTCTGGGCTAACAAACTTCAATTCAACAGCAGTTCTCCTCAAGTCACTACACAATTTCCAAATTAATCTAAATGATAGACCGGGATGCCAAAAGTACAGTTGCATACATAATACCACCCAACATAATGGTAGCTTACACCAGCCACAGAAGGCAGCTGCTTTTCTGAACAGCAAGCTAGGAAAGCACCATGTAATAACAGTAATACTGAGCACTACTGGAGCAGTGTGGAAATGAAAGGCATTTTAACAGGGGGAAGTCTCTAAACAATCCCAGTGGTGGCTGCTATTAATTCTGGTTTACAAATTGTGAAGCTGAGGCAGGAGAGTGAGTGCTGTAGGCAATGCTGCTGCAGGAGCAGGTGACAGAGAGCACCATAAGGCACGAGTGCCTGTCTGGGTCTTGCACTTCTGCACCAGGGCCAGCCTGTCCCTTCTAGTGTGCAGCTCAGAACAGCTGAGATGCACTGGCAGATCTTCCTTGCTGCCCTTCCATGAACTGACACATGGCCATCTCAAGCACCCAGCCCCCAGCACTTCCACGGCTCTCCATGAATAACTACTGTGGCATTTTCACAAGCCAAATTTGGACTGAAGTCTTCCTCCTGAATAAACTTAAATCAATTCAGTAATTATTTACCTTAATTCAAGGGTGTTGTTAATTCCTCCAGTGTTGTCCCTCTGAGCTGGAAATTCAGGGCTTTCAGCTGCTGTACTTGATAGTTGCTAATTCTCCTTGTAATTTTTTTTACAAGGAATTTAAATTTCTATTGCTCAACAAATTTCATTAGGTTATCTAAAACTCTTCATGTTACTTAGCACCTGATTTAGTGTTAGACTTAAAACCTATCTTAGTCCAGGCAGCTCTCCCTGATGAAAAAAGGGAGCAGAAGGCTCTCAAATAACACTTGGGGATGATCAATAAACTGGGACAGAAGCACAGCCCTTCCTTAACGCTGGCACACCTTGAACCCCAGCTGAATCCCACACTTAAAAGCAGGCAGGCTGGAGTAGAGAGATCATTGCACCTGCCCACACTCCGCCCAGAAATTCACAGGCTTTCCTGGTCTGTACAGAGATCAGGAGCAACTTCCCAGTGAGAATGCTATGAGTTGAGAAAAACTAAGAACAAAATTCCACTGTCAGAGGTGACCTTGCAGGCAAGCAAGCAATATGGTGGAAGTCAATGTGGAAATCAGAAAAAGGAAAATGTTCCATATTCAAGGAGCTCTGTGTGTGCTTCTTGGCACGGTTTCTCTGCCCTCTTGGAGAGCTGGACACATTGCTATTGCTTAGGCTTCCTAAGGATGGAGAGGGACAAGAACTCTTCCCTTCACTGAGGAAAAAGCTGCCTCCATTGTATGTACTGCTTAGCACCACTGTGCTGTCTCTGGCACAGTACAGGTGCCTTACAGAACACTGAGAGAAGTATAGGCATATGGGGCAAATCCAGAGACAACATCAGATCTGGTGATCATTCAGAACTCCTTCACGGTTGTTTTTGAGTTCTCCCATTTTTCAGAAGTGGCTACCCATGTATTTATGTCACTCAATTATGCTTGCACTTTGCTGTAACACATTTCTTGTTGTACTTGCACTGTTTTTTTCCATTAACTCTTTTGCAAAAATATATTTGTTGCACCTACATTAACTGCAAGCAGACATTTCGAACTAGAATCTGATGGTGCCAAACAATCCAGCCTTTACAGTTATTGAACCCTACTTTAAAACCTCTGAAAAGCTAATCTCAGTAATAGTCAATCCCTTTTGAACAAGAAAATGCCTCAAAAGCCTGCAGATGGTTTTCACCCTGTTATTTTGCCTTTCCTCAATTTTATCCTTCTCTTGGAATCAATTATCTGACATAAATATTATTTAATTGCTTTAGCACAAGGCCATTTTCAAAGTAATTTCCCTGCACCTTCACGTATTCAAGAACAGACCCTTTCTACAGAATTATGAATGCGTCCAGAAAACAAAAAATGCAAACATCAATGTCTTGGCATTTATGTCAAATCCTGTCCCAGGGAATTTATGCCTTAGCAGCAATACTCAGTTTGAGGCACAGTCAGCAGAACATTACACCTTCACAACCACTGGGAAAGGTGCTGCTTCCAGGGGTTGTTCTTGAACACCTGCAGTGCACGGCCACCATGTTTCAGAGAGATGCTGGGTGCTACAGAGAAGCAGGAGTTCAGCCCAGATGGCAGCTCCCATCCCAGCCACATGGGCAATGGTACACAGCAGTGCCCAGCTCCACGGGGCACTTCCCACTTGGGGGCTCCTAAAGCACTTTGTAGGGGAAGTCTGCTGCAGTCTCCCTCTTGCAGGAACCTGAAACATGGCTCTAAAGTGATTTGCTCTGCTAACAGGGGACTGCAAATGGAGCAGTGAAGCTGCAGTCCAGGACTCTACCCACAACACGGGGAGTATGCAATGGAAACCAAGATATCTTTCTCAACAGCACATAGGACTGCCCAGGAGATAAAACTGGGAAATAACCCAAAAGCAGGGTCCACACTCAGCAAGGTAACAAGACTATAGGATTCAGCAGCAAGTCTGAAGACAGATAGGAATGGGTTCCCAAACAGCTGCTGGATGGGCATTGCATAGCTCATGAGGTACCAGCATCCCAAACTGCAAAGCTGCCAAGGGTAAGGTAAAATAAAGGGCAGGATTGAAGCATGATTTACAATTTAGTAAGATGGAGAAAACGCTGACAATATTAGGACTGAGTTGTAGCTGTGCCACAATTAGAGTCTAACCAGCCTACAGTCAGTGTACCTGCACTGCAAAGTGCCTGGGAACCCAAAAGAAAGGAAAAGAAGGGAAAGACTCAGACAGCATGAAGTAGGTGAGTATTTTTATTTTCAGAACCTGGTGAGCTTAGCTTACAAATTCAGACTACTTCCTGCCACAGGTCATCAAGGAAAGGGTGGGGATGACAAAACTGCATTAGGACTTTTCAGTGCTGTATCAGGTGGAACCTCATCTTTTTGCATGGCTGTTTTTATTACATGGTCATTTCAAGCCCATCCCTTGGCTGAGGGCAGATATTACATTCCTGGCTGCAGGTCTTTTGCAGGCCATCGAGTTCCAGAAGCACAGAAAGCACTCACATGTTGTTTACTGCCAGGAAAGCATGTGTGTTTGTGATTCCATTCCACAAATAGTTTGCTAAATAACTCCTTGCAACATCCACAAAGCTATTATCCTTAGTAATTTTTGCATCTCTCTCTACATTTCTGTCTTAAGACCAAATAACTACGGTGAAATCAGGACAAATCCAGACCCCTCCTCCAGATCCCGTGATCTGCTCTAAACAAAACAGTGTCTACACCAATATATTAAAGCATCGGTCAAAAAACCATAATTATATTACTATTGTTTCCTAGTTCCAAAACCACGTAATCTGTCATACTTACTTCACTTGTTTCACACTAAACCCAACAGTCCCAGTACAGAAATTAACTTCATCACAGAGACCATAACGTTTCCAACCAGTGAAACACCAAGCTTGCAAAGATGGAGCTGCTGCTGCAGCAACCTGCCCTGACAGTCACTGGACATGGAGAGCCCCCCAATGCAAGTTCATCCCACTTCCCTTGATTCCAACCTCACCAGGCTTCACAGGAGCCCTTTGGAGCTGCTCTGAGTTTTATCAAGTCAGCAGCAGCCCAAGCAGTGGTACCCCGGTAGCAAACAGGTGAGGCTGATGAATGCACTCAGATGATGAAGGTTAACTTGCCAGGTAATGCTTCCTATGTGGTTAATTCTGCTGTGACCCTGCCACCACCTACAAACGCAGAGAACATTTCAAATAGATTTGCTTTTCTTCTCAGAGTGATGGGGGACTTGACTCCATATCAAACCTTACCACTGGGCTTGCCAGGAAATCGGGCTTTATTCACAAACACAGAAAAGAAAAAAAAGAAAATGTCTCAAAAGGACTTTTCATCAAAGACTTGTTAGTCACTTGAAAAACTTAAGTACTACATTCCAGACACCTCCATAGCTCTCTGCATATGTATTGAGGCTGTAGGGTTGTGGCCTTGGGGGTTATTTGGCTTTTTAGTTAACTCTAGCTTTTCCTAGGGAGGGAGCCATTTCTCCTGAGGGACTTTTCTCTCGGCATTGCCATACAAGCATTTTTCTGAAATACTTTCTAGCAAAACCAAAACAATGGGAAACAAGCAAAATCCCCAACCCACTTTTCTAAGTCCATTTTCCAGTGGATTATTGTAAAAGTGCTAAGCTTTTCTTTCTTTTTTTTTTTTTTTTGCTTCTGTAGGATAAGCAACAGCCTGCTACAGCAGTGAAAAGTCCATGCCAGCTTGGTCCCCAGGGCCCTGAGAAACAGCCCACCAAGTTAACATGGTAGTAGATTTCATGTGGGCTCACAATGAGCAGGAGAACCTGTAACTTCAGAAATTCCATGATGCAGCAGAAAAGCTGGGCAAATGGCTGAACAGACCAATGGTTTCACGATTCCTCTCAGTTTCAGACTCCTGAGGTATTAAAGTGGTACCTTAGGAATGCCCTGAATTGCAGTGAGGGCCGAGGGCCAGGCAGCCCAGCAGGGAAACCCTCTCTGCTACTGCCATGTGATTCTGGCAGACTGCACACAGGGAACTGGGTAATGACAGATTTTTGTCTCTAATTTCTGTGGTTTGTTAATATTGTTCCACCTGTAAAGAAGCAAAGTGATAGGAGGCACAAGCAGATGGGAATGAGGTGGCATACAGACCTTATTTCCCATGGTGCTCTATATGCATTGCCCTATTAAAGCTAGAGCCAAACCAGCATATACTTAATATTTGCAAACACATCTTGGGTAATTAGATTGCAAATTCAACCTTTCCTTTGGCCATTACGGCTCCTTTCCCAAGACAAGGCTGTTACTGATGATGCTTGCACACAGCTCTGCTCTCTACGGATCAGCTTTTTCACTTTTTAGTAGAAGTCGGGAATGGTTTCACTGCATTTAGCTCTTGGGGTGATGGCATCTAATCAAAGCCATATGTGCCACAGCCCAGGATTACCAGGATGCTCTGCTACAGCAATGTGCCTGCATCAGAAACCATCTTACCTCCTCCAGAAATTGCTCGGAGACCTACTGCTGTGGAAAGCTCCTGAAGAGCAAGTCAAGTTCTGGTCATGCACTCTACTGCACTTTCCAAGTTGTGACTTTGCACAGAGCATGGTCAGAGCAGGCTGAGAGCTGAAGTTCTGAGAGAACCAAGCCTGGACATCAGCAGTTTCAGTCCCAGTCTCTTCTAACTCACCCAGGTAGGGCTGTAAAAAGGAGTTTTAAAAGGGTGGGAGAAACTATGCAAAAAAGATGCTTTCCTCAAGCTTTTTAATGGTAATTTTGTGGATGTCAGATCTTGTGAAGTAGTTGTTTGGGGTTTTCTAAAAACTGATTTAATCTCAACTACACGAATGTAATCTTGGAGTAAACCCACTGATTTCATCAAAGCAGTTACTCCAGATTTCACAGCTCAGCCGAGATAAGAATCCAGATGCATACGTGCATACATACCAGTTTGGGAAGGAGTTGCCTATAAGCAGCCTGTGGAAACATGGAAGAAACACTGCTGTATTCAGGGGCTGCTAATGCAACAAAAGGGATTATATCAAAAGTGTACTGAGACCAGAAAATGCACTTGGCTTCGACATTTCACCCCGGAGGCTCTTTCTGGGCTGCAAAACTCCTTCTTGATTTCCAGCACTTATTTAAGATGACTCCCTTTCCCTCCATAAAAATCAACCCTCGCTTTCAAGCTGCTCTGAAGCAAGTTTAACCCTCGTGTTCATGACTAAACACATGCTCTGCTGCTGCCCTGCAGAGAGCAGCGAGCACAGCCCTTCAGAAAGACTGTGTCTGCTGCCAGGTCCAAACGCTGAACACAAACATTTGGATTCTCTCAGTTTTATAGTTCCCCATAAGCTTCTTAGCCTCAGTACCACACATATATTACCCGGCACAACACACTTTACATACTCCTAGTCCTAGTTACTCCAGCTCTGCAGCCTGAGCAGAGGAAAGACACTTAGAGGAAAAGCCAAAGCAGTGAAACGCAGCTTGCAGGCAGGGCTGTTGCTGCAGGGGAAAAGGCAGCTCATCCCTGTTAAACTCATCAGCTCTGCTCACACTTCTCTAATGGAGAGTAATTGATTGCAAAAAGCACGCTCGGCATGCCCTGTGGGCTGCTCCTGCCTCACTCCAGCAGTCAGATGTGGAAGGGAGGGCTGGCAAAAATAAGCATAGCCAGGGTGGTTCTTTCTGCCCCAAAAAGCACTCTCGGGCATGCAGCTCCAGTGATGAGCTGTGCTGGCAGAGTAGCAAAGATGCTGTTTTATGAAAAATGTCAAGTTTTTCAAGGTTGGAGCTGTTTGGGCCAGAATGAAATCTGGCCTTTGAAAAAGAATGTTTCCATCTGGTAATAGAGTGTATTTGTATGTGCATGCTAGGTTGCACTTGTGTCATAAAATCATAGAAACATTAAGGTTGAAAAAGACCGTCAAGATCATCATGCCCAATCTTTCACTAAAAAAACGCCCTTTTCTGCATCACCCAAAAGAGCCAGAAACTCAGAAGCTGGGGTGCTTCCTGAAACTGGATCACCTGGGTTCAGACCACTGTGCCAGGTCAGGCTCAGACCTGGGGATGCAGTGGGTGCACATGTAGAGTTTTGAGTCCCCAAAATTCCCCAGCTTTGAAAGCCCATGTGCTGATCTGGAATAACCACACTCCAACAGCCCAGGTTTTCCAGAAATTCTGAGTTTACCTTGCCCTGCCAAGTTTACTACTGGATTGAGACTTTGCCTTGCAGCTGGTACAAGGATAGCCTAAAGTCAGCAAGTTACAGGCTAGATAATTCAACAAAAGTGTAAACATGTGCCTAGATCAGGTCTAGATCAAACTGCCACCACCAAGTGCTCCAGCAGGGTATGGATCAGCACCAATTATCCTGAAAAGATGCTGGTGTGTGGCAGATAAAGCTTAATGTCCCAACTCTCAGATGAGTGTCCCCTTCTAAAGGGGCGATTCTGGGCTGCTCTTCCCAACTGACCTTCCTTGACTGTAAATTTCATCTTGGCTTGGAGAAGTCTTTTGTTTCTAACCTTCTTGTCTAAAGTTCCACTACAGTCAGCATACCTTGGCAAAAGTTCTGGGTTAACTAAAACATGGTATTTTTCACAGGAAGATGTTGTACCAAAACCTTCTCAGCCAGATGGTACCACAAGGGAAAAACTTGTTGTAACACTCGTGTTTTGGAATAAATGTCCAAAGGCGAGGAAGATGTGGGATGTGTCTCTGTCCCACAGAGTCAGCCAGCAGCATTCACTGGTACTGAGTTTCGAGGACAATGGGAAAAGCATTGTTTAAACTCCCTGTCTCTCAGTAAGGATGATATGGAATTGATATACTTTTTCTTGGTTACTAGAGGTTTTAAAAGACTTCAGGAACACCATCAAGATACAATATTTAACATACAAAAGAAATGCCACTGCAAAAAACCAATCCTGACAGCTCAGAAGTATCAGTGTGACAACCAAGAACTGGCACCATACTTAACCTGCTACTGAGTCTGCTGCAAAAAATGTCACATTTTCACTGGAATTAAGCAGGCTTTTCCTGGAATAAAGTCTGCAGGTCATAATACAAAGACACAACGAACTATAAACACTGCAAGAATATATCTAACTTGGAAAGGTACCTTCTGAGTTAGTGCTAAGACTTTGTCACTGGCTCTAAATTAAAAGCTATGTAGGCCTGTATTAAAGATACTTAGACATGATCAGCTAAGTAATCAAAATGATTTACCTCTACTAGCAATGTGATCCTCTAGGCAGAACGTGATGTAATTAGAGAAAATGCAGGAACTTTTCCTTATTAGAGAGAAAATATGGAATAGAAATGAATGATTTCACTAACCCTTGAATGGCTATTGAACATCTGGACATATTTCCCATTCCTTCTAAAAAGTCACTTGATAAACAAACCCCCTTAATTAGAGTCTTTGAGTCCAAGATTTCATATCCAACAGATTTCTATCTGAAATATTTACAGGTAATACAGAAACCTTTCAGGTTTTTCATTACTGTATGAAGTATGGAAAGAAAACATTTTATAAATAAAAAATCCGATATAATTCCATTGGGGTTTCACACAAATTTCCCTAAATCCTACATACTTCAATGGGGATGCTACAGTTTTAATTTAAGTACTGTCATAACTTCTGAAATTCTGTAGTAGGAAATAATTTCCCATTCAGTTCCATCACAAGTCTCCAAAAACTCTATGTAAGAATACTATCTATTAAATTTCACAAGGCATCTTCTTAAGGCCAATGTATTACCTTGTAAATAAGAATTCTGCTTTTAATCAACATGACCAAGTAGATTACTTCCACAAGGTGACATTATTTTTAAAACCAATATCTTTACCTATCTCTATCATTTTCAAGAGCAGAATAAATGCATTTGAAGGTTTTCCTTTAGGTTACTCTATTGCAACAAAACCAGAAATCTTTCCAGTATAGCCATTAATGCCCATAAGGCCATAGAAACTTAAGTTTTCCTGTACATGCCCAAAACACAATACATATCTCAAAAGCACATTTTAAATTTAGTTAAAATAACATAACACAGCACTCTAGACCAAACATGACAAGAGCTCATCTTTTTCTGCTTTGCAGAATCATTTCAGTTTTTATTCTTATGTCTTTACTACCTTTTGCCAAAATATATGGCACTGGCATCTCAGCATTTCTTGCCTGCATTAACAGAAGATGGCTGCTTCAATTTCTCTTTGAAGTGTTTAATGGGGACAGGGCAAGCCTCCAAAGACAGGAGCTTAAGTTTGGATATGCATCTATAAGGTAGCTGCTCACAGCATTTCGCCTGTGGACTTAATTCTCATTTGTAAGTGAGAACTCTCTCTGCCTCCTTCTGAAGGTCAGAGTGGAGTTGTTATCCCTATTTCACAGGTGGGGAAGCAGAACTGGGGTCATTTGCCTCAGCTCTGAAGTCCCAACCACCTCGCCTCCAGCCACGAGCCATTTTTGCAGACCGCTGCTCAAATTGACACCCTGCAGCGGGGACAGGCATCCCTCACACAAAAGAGGGACTCAGCTGGGGCTGGGGTCTGGCCTATTGCCATCACATAATGCTCTCCCATTTCAGTCCCAGTGCCCTCAGGTCTGCACCTGAATTACAGGGAATATAATCCAGTTCAGTTCATTTGAACTTTGGCAGCCCCAAGGCCCCCGCAAGAACGGCAGCAACAGAGTAGGCAATGAAATCATGTCTGCTTCGAGTAAATGGAACAGGTGTAATTTGGATCCCATATACAAATCCCAAATGACTTGTGGACTTAACACTGAAAACTGGCAAAATGCTTAATTGTGTTGTTGAACTGAGATCAGGGAGAAGATAAACTGGCTCCACGGAGCCAACGGGACTTTCACTGCTGACTTCACTGGGTCAGTGTTTGACTCCAAGTGAAAAGAGAAGCTTCTTCTATAAATCAGATGATCCTTTACAGGATCTGATCTCATACTGAAAGAATTCTGAAAGGCAAACAGAAATTCAGCTCTTGGTGAACTTGTAGCTTCAAATAACAATGAAGAAAGGAGTGGCATAGGAAACTGAGACCCCATTGCACAACTGCTCTTTAAGAAAATAAAGGTAACATGGAGTACATAACACACTCCCAGGAAAGAGAAGCACCAGTAAGTCCTGTCCCCAAGTGACTGCCTTGGAAGCAATGGGCACTTCTGCTCAGAAATTATCAGGTTCATAAAAGTTACAGATGATTCCACCAACTACCAGGTTCTTTTTTTCCCCCTCCAATTACAAAAGTTAATAATGTTTGGGATTATACTAGTTGGAACAAATGCATTAGCACAAAGAATTCAAAACATGCTCTATGCAAAGGCAGAAATTCATAAGGTCCCTGCTTTGCATGAGGAAAACTTTTACCATGATGTATTAATTTCTTGAAAAATAGAAGTGTGCTTTTTTCTGTATGCTGGTTTTCTTGCAGATTTTAAGATAGATGATGAAGCAAATGCCATCCTGTATATAGCAGTGATCTCATCTCCTAGTATGGTCAATTAGGGTTGCAACATCAACTCTTGATATAGTGAGGAGCTGGCAAAAAATCCCGACAGCAACCTGTAATTGCCTGTGCTGGGAAAGAGTAACTGTGCACCCTGCAACCCACTCACTGCAATCCCCACCACGAACGAGCTGCCATAAAAACGGGGCAGGTACCACTGGATTGCCTATTGCTTTCAGCAAACTGGAAATAACCCATGGAGCGATGTTTTGGTTGATTTGTTGGTTCATGTGAGGCTGTGAAAACAGCTTAAGTCGTCCAGCTACGACACAGCAGCTCAGCCATGAGCCACTGCTATCAGGGCAGCAGTGAATGATGAGGAAAACACAGAAATTGCTCTGGTAGGAAAGGTCTGATCTGTGAGGTGAGGGCAACCCCAGCTCTGTTGTAATGTCAGCGGGGCAGGCAGCTCCTGGACAGCCCAGGAGTTTGCATTGCTGCTCCTGGTTCTGCACGGTGAAGAGCTACACAGAGGAAGAGCTGCTGCTCCTGTGCAAGCGCAGGCAAACTGCTCACGACTCAGAACAACTGCCTGCCCTCAGCCATTCTGCGTTTTCAAACAATTACACTGTCTGTGGGGCTCTGAGCAGCGTTAGCATCGACATTTTGAGAGGGGAAAAAACGGTAATTTGAGTCTGTCACTAATTCAGCTATTTAAGTGATGCCTCTTTGAAAAACTGGCCCAGAGAGTTGTATCCTGTCCAGCACTCCCTAGGTAAGTATTTCACACCCTTTGCCCTCCTGAAAACAAGTTTTCCTCTCCTATGGACAGGAAAAAACCAGCAAAAACCAGCAAAAAAACCCAAACTAGCAAAAAAATTAAAAGTTAAAAGACAATAAATTGTTTTCCAACGAAATTTCTCAAGCTAAAGTAATGCCATTATTAAAAACTCCTAATTTAAACAAGCAAGTGATTGTAACCATCAAATGAAAAATAAATACAAGAAATATTTTCTCCAAATATTTCTGTTTAGCTGAACACAATTAAGGAAAACATTCAACCATTCTGACATAGTTTGTACGCTTCTCCCCCAAGGCAGGGCTGCAGACAGAAGAGGAATTGTTCCAAATACCCATCAATCCCCAGAAGGCAAGGCCCAGCCATATAATTAGACATTGAGCAAAAGGCTTATTTCTTTCTTCTTTCTATTTTTAATATCTTTTACACAAATCCTTGGGTCCTTACTTAATTTTATTGAAAAGAAAATGCTTGACATTTTCCCCAGGTACCTACTGAGCAACACTGAATTAGGACTTCAGGCTGTGACACACATAGAGCACTGTCCCATCCATAAATGCACAAGTGTCACATCCATAAATATCAATAAAAGGCTACTGCTTGAAAAAGAGATAGAAAAGTGCCTTCCAGCATAAGCCCAAAAACACAGACCAAATCCTCTCCATCTCTTTGAGGACTTTTGTCTAAATAAAACTGCATGGCAACCTCTGACTTGCTAACTGAGTTATAGAGATGGAATGGTGAAGGATAGGAAAACCCCTATTCAAGATGTAACAGGAGAAAACTGCTAAAGGCTGTTCTAAATAAAGAACACGAGTGCTTCCTAAAGCCATCGTTACTAACTGCCATCCTCCCAAGGGAAAAAACAAAACAAAACAGAATCACATTATTTTTGTGCTGCCATAGTCACGAATGTTTGCAGAAGTCCCCCTCACCACCCCTGAGATTTTGCATGCAAGAGATACTCAGCTCTCTCCAGATGATTTGGCAGCCAAGTGCCCACCTTTCCCATGCACTGCCAGGGTTTGCCTTCCCTTTTCATGCCAGCTACCTGCCAGCCCGGGCTAAGAGCAACAACCAAATGTTGCAAAGCAGGACAGGAGTGATCTGAGCAAAGTATGGGATCCAGGGACTCTGACACAGACTTACTCCAGAGTAATAATTTAATCCTTCTGCCTCAGTCTTTCTAACTGAATAAAAAGAAGTAGCAACTATCAATTACCTACTTTGTAGGTCATATATTTGCAAAGCCCTCGGGGAGATGAAAAGCATTATACAAACTATATGCACACATGTTAACGCTGATTAATTGTCTCTGTGCAAACATACCCTTTTTTCTTCTTCATTGCCCCTCCTCTCATTATATCAGCAGTCTCATCTGGAGGAGGACGAGGAACTGCTGACAGCTGAAGTATTTTCCGCAGTTGTTCTTTTGAGATTCAGAAATGCAACCACTCAACACAGCCCTGTGTTCAGCTGACTGTTTCCTTAATAGCTTTGCTCTTTCATGTGTTTCCTCATTTTCTGTTACATGAATTTAAAGCAATCTGATTTCCAAGTTAATTTGAAATGATGCAGGATCCATTAGTTGAGGGTATCATTTGCAAAATAACTCTGAGAGACAACTTTCACTCACTATACCTTCAGGTACATCCTCAGCAAACAAAGGCAGGGCTGGTGATGTGAATAAAGTCAGCAGAATTTGACCTAAAAAGCACGTCAGTATACAGAGGCACAGGAATACTGCATAAGACCCTCGTAACACATGCAATAGCTCCTCCACAGCCTGAGGTTTACACCAATGAGCAGCCTGTGACAGTGCTTACACCAATGACAATCAGAATATATACAGATTTTCAAAAGACTATCTGTAAGCATTTTTCTCAGGATGTTTGGATGCACGATTTCTGAAAAATACAATTTAAATGTTTTGTGGAATAAAACTTCTGTTTCAGTTGTCACAAACTAACCCGGGTTGAAACTGAGGACTTCTGCCTTGTCATCAGCTCAGCAGTTCCTATTAGGTATAACTGAGACTGGCCCTCTGCACCCAAGGGTAGAACTGGGATTTCTGACTTGCAGCATCCAAGGTGCAGCATCCACTTATGCTCATGCATGGAACAAACCGCACTGGCATAAGTTTCCCAGAGATGTTGTGGAATCTCCCTCTTTGGACATATTCAGAAGCTATTTGTACCTGGTCCCAGGCAACTGGCTCTGCTTGCGCAGGGAATTTGGACCAGACGACCTCCCAAGGCCCTTTCCAGCCTCAACCAGCCTGTGTTTCCTTGAAATGGACAATGGTCTGGTGCATCTTGGATGAATGGCCTGACTGCCATTGCAGTCTCTGGTCTGGATACTGCAGAGATGTCACAAGGAGCACCTCAAAGTTGTCTGTGTGTAAATGCAATCGGAAGCACCCAGACTGCTGAAGTGACAATTGTTAGAGGCTGGAAGCTGAGGGGAATTTCAGGGCTGAGGGATGGAGAAGTGGCAAGATTTTCCTCCTGCTGTTCAGCAACTGCAAATCTCCACTCTTAGATGTGCATGTAATCAGTAGTTTACAGGCAGGAGCCCATGCGCATATTCCACAACTGAATCCAGGAGCCTTTTGAGACAGCAAAAGTCCCTTTGTATTCACTGACCACCTAATGGAGTGGGAAAGCTGAACAAGAACCCAATAAAAACATGACAGGCTGACTTTCCAGCTGCCGTCCTCAAGATAAAACCATTGAGGAATTTAATTTGATAATGCTACCAAGAAAAAGAGTCTTGGAGGACAATCCTCAAGAAACAACACCTCATCCCTGTATTGAGCTGTGTCAAGCACACCAAAAAATCTGTGTTTCAAAAAAAAAAAAGCAAGGATTTTTTCTGAGTAGCTTTGCTCCTGCCAAGCAATCTGCTCTCAGCTGACTATAAAATCTCTCATGCTATAACACCAAAACTCCCAGGCAGAGAACACACTAACTAGCAATATAATGTTTGAAGTACTTAAAAGGGAAGAAGCAATCATGCCTGCTTTCAGAAAATGAGATGGTGGTCTCATTAGCAAAAAAATTCAATTGCAATAGTTACCTCGGCATGTAAAGGACTCGCTCTGCCACCACAAATCCCACCCTGAAGAAGAGGTTGCTGGCTGGGATGAATGGGAAAACCAGGAACAACAAGCCAACCAAAACTTCTTTGTGTTCCAGTTTCTGCAATAATACAAAATTAAACAAGTATCAACTAAAAAAATCCAATTTAATTCACCTCTAACTTTCCCGTTTCTTTTGAGAGTCTTAAAAAAAGCAGCTTAGATTAACATTTGGTATGTTTTTGCATTTAAAAGAAATTTTGCCAAACATTAATCTTTGATATTTAATCATTACTAGTGCATCTAATATGCCCAGAAAGTGCACAAACACTACCCACTGTGTCTATTATTACCCTTGGTATCTTTTCCAAGGTCAGCTCTACCATATGCATGGCACAGCTATCACCTAAGATATAACCCATATTGGTAATATATAAGTATAGAGTAGTGTGAATGTATACATTAGCATGTCTACGACAGTGTGACTGTATGTAAATACACAAATGCATATTACATACACACAGACTGCTGTGTTCAATCCTAAATGTAACAGAGAAAAAGCTGTTCAATCAGTCACATTTTGTGTAAAGAAAACTAGCCCCAAGTGACACATTAATGCAGTCATTTTATCCCTTTCAAGGAAAATACCTACACTTGAAATGATACTTTCACACACAAGGTCTGCATATTCATACGAAGTCAGAAATTTGAGACATGCTGTATGCTAAAATTAATGTTTTTCACTTGAGCTCAGTTAATGCCCTTCACTTGTGCTCACTTTAATGTTAGCTCGCTTTTTGAGGAGAAATGGAATTACCACATGCAATTCAAACCAACAGTGATCCATGGAGCCAACACAGGCGTCTGGGGATGCCAGGACCAGCAGTGGCCACTCATCCTGCCATGGACAGACCCAAGTCTCCTGAGCAAGCTGAGTTTCAGCTTTAGCTCCACCCCGAGAGGGTAAATCAGCTCTTGCTTCTCAAAGAATGACACCAGGATAGAAATGTAGCTTTAGGCCTGTTCAATCACCCAGACAGACATCTGTGCTTTCCTGCCCCGGATACTGCTCCTCACTGTCTGCAGACATCGTGAGAAGCTTTGTCATGCTTAGGAACAGATGCAACCAGAATCATTTAATGGGTGAAACACTTTCTAATTGTTGTGGGCAATTTCTCAGTTTTGGAGACCAAATTGACTTCTCTTTGCTGGAGGGAGCTACATTTATAAACACTGAACAAGACTTTTGAGTAGAGAAATGGAGCCCAATCAATGACGCGGGGCCAAGCAGTACAAACTGTCTTGCTTTTGCACAGCTGCAGACTGCAACACCAGTTACCACTGGTCTAGACAGTGGCTGAAACTCAGAAGTCCTACTACTAAAATATATTCATCCTATTCTATGGGAAAGAAAACAAGCATTTTCTATGGGTACCAAAAGCAAGGGTACAAGTCAGGAGGCTCTAATGTTGCTTTAGAGGAGCTGAACCACAGGATCACAAAAAAGTGCACTGATTTCTCCTGGCTCAAAGACGAATCAGGAGACAGAGAAAAGAGTAGAATTCACATCTCCAGACTTCTTTATCAATATGTGTTTTAAATAGCACCACAGTTATCTATGGTGCTTCTATTACCCACTTTCTCAGTATCTTGGATTCACAGTTATTAATGCCTACATGCAGTCACAACAGCATCTAAAGTACATTACTCTCAGAGCTGAAGGAGACATCAATCCATAAAGATGATGAGCAGAGATGCCTGGTAATTACAACAGAAAATTGAACAGGGGGAAAAAAAAGGATTAAAAATTTCTTCTCAACTCTGAATCAAAATTACCAATTCTAACTCAACTTCAACTTCCCTCCCCACCCAGCTCTGGACATACACTCCATTTTTCTCCTGCCATTTGATTCTCCCTTCCCACTTTGTCTGACCTAATTATGGTGGCCATCTTCTGCCACCACTCCACACCAGGGGTTTGACACTAAAGACCAGGAGGCACAAGAAGGTACGCTGGGCCAAAGGGAGTGCACTGCTGGCACATAAAATGTTCTCTGTTCCCAAGATACGCACTTGCTTTCAAATAAACCAGCTATCAAATATTTCTCGAGTTGTTGATCATTAAATCAATAATTGGGAAAACAACCTCTAGTTAAACATCTCCAGGAAGGACATGGTGTTATTCAAGGCTGCAGCACTGCAGATAAGCAAAGGAAACTGAACGCTAGAGAACGACAAATAAAACTTGTACATCGAATGGGAAAGAGGAAAATGTGGGAATTAGCTCAGCTGAAGGATCAAATGGTTCTGGCATGCCCTTTTTCTCCTCAGAATAAGTCACAACTCCATGCTAATGCCATTGAGGGCTGCCAGCTCAGTCCCTTGGGCAGGGCTCAGAGACAGGAGTCCAGCACACACAAACCAGCCTCACGGAGCAGCAGAACCATCCACAATGCTCCTTATTTCTGAAACAAAAAATACCTGGCAGTGCCCTTTTTAAAGCATTCCATTAAGGCAGAGCTTTTCGGAAGAGCTGGTCCCTAAAGGCCAGGCTTCAGCTGGTTTTGTGCTACACGTGGTTGTGCCTGTGAGCCAGTTGTAAGGCTGCAGGAACAGTGGGCAGCTGGGTCTCCCATTCAACACAAGACATAGGAAATTCCCTCCACGTGTTTTTCTAAATAAAACAAACCTATATGTAGCCTGTTACATTTTCCAGGCAAAGAAATAAAAGAAATATTAGGGCCATTTATTTGGTTTAGCCACTTTGGTCATATGATCCCACTTCAGATAGCTGAGCTAAAGATGTCAGAATCAGCATCTTCCAGGTGCCCAGAGCAGTTGTAAAAGCTTTTAAAGAGTAATAGGCAATTTTGTTTGTCTTCCTTTCTCCTTAAAATAAAATAGCTAGGACTAGAAATTACAGATCACGGCATTCTTTTTACAGAGAGACAATTCCTTTTCTCTTAAAGACAGTGCTTTCTTTTGGAAATACAAAGCTTGTCTTTCTGTCACAGAAGTCTCTGCTGGGGGAGAACCAACAAACACATTTGAATTAACCTTAGAATGATTTCTCTTGTCAAAGACAAGCCTATTTCAAATCAAAATAGCATTTGTTATAGTAAATAGCTTGGTGGGAGGGAGGACTTTTCAAATTCACATCTAACTCATTACAATAAGGCCTTCATTATGTTGTAACAAAAAAACCCCACCAATAAAACAACAAACCAAAACAAAAACTGATTTTAAAAAAAAAGCTTTTTAACTTACTTTTCATAGACGTATCAAAGAACTAAAGAAAATTATTTCTCCCAAGGGCAATCCAAAAATGTGTCCCACTATCTCAAACAAAATATCAAAGAATCACTCCAAGGTCAAACATGATCAATACAGCAATAAATCTCAAAAACTGCTTCCTTGGCAATTTGGGGAAAAAGGAAGAAACTCTGGAATTAACAACTGAAAGAGGTCTTTCCATATTACATATAAGCCATATTCCTGAGCCATAAATAAGTATTTGCTGATTACCACTAAAGCACAAGTCTTCTACAAGGCAGAGCCCTCAAAGTGTGAGTGCAGGAGGTGCACAGATTACTTCAACATATCTGTCATAACTATGGACTTGCATAAGCCCACTGCAAATTCCTTACTTTTCCCCTTGAGAAAGCATGGTCTGAGGTGCCAGATCCATTAAGCCCACACTGTGCTGACAGGGCTGATGTTCACATCGCCTGGCACCTCCGAGGGCCGAGGCGTTGGAAAGCGGAGCTGGGAGGACAGCATTCCTCCTGGCTGGACTAAGCTGCACCTCAGGGAAGACAGCAGCTGGGCAAACAAATCCAAGCAAATTCCATTCTGTTCTACCTCTGAATGCTTCCAAAGCTGTTTATACGTGCTTGCCTGTTTGATGGGAAGGTGGCAATCAAATGAGTTTAATTCCTTCCTTTAACAGTTTATTTTGAGAATGAGGCAAGTGTCACCTCTACACGATTTAGATCCAACAGCTCCATGGAGTAAGGACTTTCTTTCTACCAAAGGCATCAATCCCTCTGTGAGCTCTGGATGGCCCATTGCAGGCAGTGAGATGTTATGCTTGGAACACCTGACTGCATGTGCAGAAAAGCTGCGTCCAGGAAAGTTGGTAGTGCACGGCTGTATAAAAGCAATGATTGCTATTACACATTTTCAAATGCTTGCAGGCCTCGGAGTTAAGTGCATTATCCATCAAAAGAGACACAGGGACTTAAAGAAGCTGCATGACTCTGCAGACCACAGACAGAGGATGACACTTCTTCAGTATATTCCTAACATCTGTTTGTACAAACCCTTAGTGAAGACTGCACACAACCCTACTTCATCTATTCCTGCTGTACCACTCTCTCATGAAGCCACAAGTAGCTCAGCAATGTGACTCCTCACCAGCCTGCATCAAACCACTGGCAGCATC
The DNA here is from genome assembly GCA_013398115.1 of Falcunculus frontatus. Taxonomy (NCBI): domain Eukaryota; kingdom Metazoa; phylum Chordata; class Aves; order Passeriformes; genus Falcunculus; species Falcunculus frontatus. The sequence goes on along the minus strand of VZRV01003630.1, from coordinate 429,766 downwards.
TCACCTGGCAAGAGGTCAGCATCTGCAAACACCCACTCTTGCACTTTCCACATACACAGCACTAAAGATAAAAGGGATGGTGTAGAAGCATGTCAAATTCACTCTCCATTCATGCATAAGGTGATAAAAAGAAAGCATTACGCTAATCAGGAATTAACCCTAGGGATTGATTCCTTCGAAGAATAAAAAATCTCTGCGGTTGTAAAGCTCACAGAAGCACTGGGTGTTCCCCAGTATCGTGCTCCATGGACCATCAGCATCATCTCCTTTAGCTCACCAGCAGAAATCTGGACAGGACACACACACATCTTTACCTACTGTTACCAAACAGGAGGGCACTGTGGAGCTGTGGTTATTTCACTCTGCTGCCTGTGCCACTGCTTCCAAGTGAATGATGCCAAAAGTCAGGTCTCAACAGATGGTCTGAAAAACTCGAGCATTTGGTAAGCAAAAGGTAACCTCCCAGCTTCAAAACTGGCTCAGACACCTGTCTTAATCAACTTGCTCCTACAAAAAGAGACACAAATTCTGTAATCACTACACTTCATTAGGAGCTTTATTTTTTCATCTCATTAAAAAAAAAAATTAAAAATCAGCATCTTCAGTAGCATCAGCTACTTGAATGCCAGGCTTAGTAACTCGCTCATTTCCTAAAATAATTAGGTTTTTCTTGGTGATCATCTAGTTTTGATAGAAATAGCCACAGATTTCTAATGCTATTTTGATAATCATTGCTGACTGCTTATTAACTGCCTGACACACTGATACTATCTCAAGTATTTGGCAACAGCAGAAACTACTTTCCAGTTCATCAGCAGCAGCACCTATTCAGGAACTGGAGTACAGGCAAACATACACCAGTCAGCATCTGAAATCAAAACCCTTGAAAGGAGCATTGGCTTCGTAACCCAGGATCATCAGAAGAGAAATCCTCAGCACACATCTCAGACCACCCTAACAAGATAATTCCCTCTCCTCTTCCAGAGGGAATGAAGTCCTGGTCTGTACCACCAGGTAAAACAGCATGTTTTTCAGAAATGCTGTAAATGCCTGAAAACTTTACATGCATGAAAACTGTGGATGCTCAACAGCTCTGGAAATCTGGCTTTCAATCATGGAAAAAAAGCAGAAAGTAGCCCTTTCCCATTCCCATAACAGGGTACAGAAATATATCCTATACTATTTCACTTTTTATATTTGTATCTTAAAGTAAAATTTTGATATCTACTATTTTCTTTTTCCCTGTAGAAGTCAGCTACCCATCCATTCAGCTGTGTGTTTATGGTCTTTCTCACCCAGGTTTCTAAAATTCCCTTAAGATATAAGCTCATTTTCCCAATCCTTAATCTCTGCAACCTCTAATTCCACTTGACAACCCAATTTGAGCAGGATGAAGAAGCACACAAATCTTTGAAAGAGAAGTGGAACATTCCAAAAGGAAACAGGAAAATCAACAAATTGCTCCAGGAATTAAAATAATCCTTTTGACCTTGTGGTTGCTTTTCCCTCTTCCCTGTCATTCTGTGACTAGGTGGGGAAAACAGAACAGAACAGGTAAAATTCAATGCAGTACGTTTGCAGTACATAAAAGCATGATCTTTGGAAAAGCAACTCGGTTCATAGTGAGTTCGCACTGGAGAAGGTAACATGGAACAAGAGGAGCCTAACAAAAAACAAAACCCCCACAAATAGCTTGGCACCCCAATGTTTAACTAAGGCCAAGAAGCCATGATGAACAATCATTACCTCCCCCAGCTGTAAATGTCTTGCTCCTCATTTCACCTACGCTCTCCTGCTCACCCCTACTACTGTGCCATTTCAAAACCTTTCAGCTCTGAGTAAGCCTTGAAATACTAACCCAAATCAGAAGAAGAAAATGGCAGAATAAAAAGAGTAATTCAGCGTTAATATGCTGGAAATGGCAGAACTACCTACCCCCATGATAATTACCTACACCACGCTGCAGGCAGTAAGAGCCCATTTGGTGAGATGCTGAATATATTCATGGCGAGCCAAATCAGAACTACTTCAGCTCTGGTTATATTTATTTTGAGTACCACGCTCCAAACCTGTTATTTTAAACCGAACAAATTCTACCGAGCAAAAGAAAATCTGATGCAAAAGGTATTTTGACAGTCCTTGTGTTTGCTTTTTTAATCCAGAACAGCAGTCACATATAGACTAAGGCAGCTTTTCCCTTTAGTTTGAGTCTGTCAGCTGGCACAGCGAGCTCCCTGGGAAGGCTTCCCTGTTCCTTCCAGCCCCACCAGGGACCCACACGCAGCTGATTCGGTTGCAGCACTCGACAGAGCAGAAACGCGGCCGGCGAGCTCGGGGTGCCTGCAAGGGGCTCCCCCCTTCCTCCAGATTTCACTAAACAGAGTCTTTCTGGCTTATTACTCTCTCCCTGCAGCAAATATTAACAACAGAAGCAGCATAGAAAAATCTCGCTGCTAAGGATTAAGAACATCAGCCCTGACCTTCTCTCTACATAGAAGGAATTCAAGTGGCCCTCAGGAAAATGAAAGTAGGATTTATTTTAAATGGACCTTTTATGGAAATGACTGTGGTTTCCAGCTCGTCAGATAGACTCCATCAATAAATAGCCTTATTCACCTTGCTGTGCCTTTGAAGCAGGTATTGTTCTGGAAGTATTGTGGCATATAAATTTTGCTAGGCATACTTTCTAACTATGCTGGTACTACCGTAGAATATAATAAAAGGCAATTGTTCCCCAGAAAGGTCCATAAGCAGTGATTTATTAATGAAATGCCAAACCTGGGAAACGAGGCAAAGGTCTCAGGAGTGCAGGGTAAAGTAAATAGCATGACAGAATACACATAGTGAGTGCTAGCAAAAACAACAGAAACATGCACACAAAGAGAAGATGCAAATGCATTCCTCTCCTGGATGGTACTGAATGTCGTCAGCTAAGAAATTTAGTCTGAAAGTTGCTGAAGAATATGCTCAGATGATATCCATACATATAATCCAGCAGATAAATGGCAATAGGATGCCAATTACAGCACGAATTAAAGTCATCACAATATGGTATAAAATGCCTTGTCTTGGCTAAGAAGCACCACGCGGGGAAATTTAAAGAGGCAGCATCACCTTTAAAATTAGATCTGAAATAAAAAACCACCAACTGTAGCATATGAAAGATCAGGATAATACATATGTCAGTCACATGCAATGAATGTAACCTGAAAGCCATCACAATTCCTGTACCATATGTAGCCACATCACACAGAACAGCCAAGCACAATCTTTAAGAAAGTTATATCCTAGAGCACACTAGATGTATTTTTTTAATTGATGTGAAACGTTCTTAGCATTCCCTCCTCGGACATGAGCAAACTGGGACACATCATTGTGTGCTCCTGCTGAACAAGTAGGACCAGTGTAGCTGTGAACCACCCTAAGGTCCCTCCACAGCGCTGGTCACGGGTACGAACGCCTGAGAGCCATCAGTGTGAGGTGCAATACACTCCCCCGGACTGGCCAGGTGCAAAAGCCACTGTTTCAAGTTAATTTTCCAGATCACCCAGCTCAATTAGCCCACCACACAGACAAGTTTTCCCTCTAGCAGCCCCCCCTATATCAGGTACCACAGAGACAGTGGAATCCTATCCATCATGTGCTCTGTACACATACATTCACAGCTACAACTACAGGACAGGCTGCATGTTAATCACACTGCTAATTAAGCAGCGACCTAAAAATGCCATGCAGAGTGGCGCTTCAAACATCTGAAGGGTCTTCCTTTCATGCTCACTGAATTATTATGACATGTCAAAGAAATAACTCTCATCCCGATGATAATGCCAAGAATTGTCCTCCCTCCAGTTTGCCAGGTGCTCCCCGTATCTTCCAGCAAAGATAGGCAGTGCCATGGGCCCTTGGGTACCCCAGCAGCCATCTGAAGCACCAGATTATTTTTCTGACCTTGTGACAGGCATGCTTGATGAAGAATGAGAATTCCCAGTGAGAGAATGCCTCATCCATTTCCTGGTACCTTTGTAATCCACCAGGAAGTCACACCACATCCATTCCTCATAGCCAAGGCTGTCTTTGAAAATGAACAATAAATAAATATCATCCTCTTTTCCCAACTATTAAAATTTCTCTGGGATGCAGGCATTTTCAATAGCACCTCCAGCCTTTGTCACATCCCCAGAACACTCCTTGAAGCCTGTGGGGGGAAGTTCACTGCAAAGAGATGAGCAGAACCTGATGATTCTGAGACATGCCAGTGACTCCTGGTGCCGTGGCTAAAACAGCTCCAGAGAGGCCGATTTGCAGAGCATGCTGGGCATCTGAATGGTGAAAAATCAAGTCCCAAAATGTTTCAGAGAGCTGCCTAATGGACTGCAACTTTGCCACATTAGTTACTGTGGAAAAATCTTGACCAGAGACAACAGCAAGGTCTTTTTCCTCCTGAGTGGGAGATGCAACAAGGAGCTGGCCTTTTCTTTACTCCTCTCAGACCTCCTGAAAACAGGCATTAATTGTGACATGTGATAGATAGGGATGGCTGCAGCGAGACACAAGCTTAGCCATGCACCTCAGCACTGTGCAGAGAAACAAGTCTTACTTGGGAGGCTGTTCACAGGGAGCTCTCCCGCTGATAAGCAACAGGGATTCACACTATGCAGAAGAAACGACCCAGGGAAACGCAGTTATACACAGGGAATTAACAAAGCAATTTTTCAAATGACCTCCTCATTAAGTAAAGAGGAGGACAACAGTGAAGGTGCCCAAGCAGGATGAGAAGGGAGGCTTCTCTCTCCAAACAAACTGGAGAGCTGCCTTCTCTGTTTCTGCAGTTTTCAGCATTAAATCCCCATCTAGTAACAGACATGTTCCAAGGAAAGCACCCGTGGGTAGAAATCTTCCAGTGTTTCTTCTCTTTCTGAGGTATAACAACATTCACAAAATGAAACAAGAAAGCTTTGTGCCTTAGATGTCCTTTATCAGCACCACACATACATGCCCAACAGAGTTATTACCCTAATCACAAACGTCAACAAATTAGCCCTGTTTAAAATTCAACAACAACAAAGGCAGAAATCCAATCCATGCATTCTCTAATTACAGTCCACACAAAATATTCTGTGAGTCTCCTGTGAGTTTGTGTTGTGTATGCACACACATCACCTCTTGCCACTGAAAATCAGTTCAGTGTTCACTGGACCAATGTCTTCACTGCTGCCAAAACCATTTCTAGCATTTCCATTCTCCATGCTGCAGAAAGGAAAGCAGATGTGGCACTGAGAAGGAATACGAGGTTTTGTTCTCCCTTACCCCTGCACACCTACACTCTAGAGAGAAAAGCACACAGACTGCATGCCTGTTCACTCTACAATCATTCCTTAGGAAATTGCAAGCTATCTCTTCCAGGTTAGACCTTGCAATGAAAAAGGAGAGAAAAATGGCTGCTAAGACCATTCTGTGTGTTTGCTTCAAAAAGAAAGCAGAACATCTCACACTTTATGAAATGTGAGAAATCAACTGATACATCTCGTGCTGCCTCTAAGCTGTAAAACACTGAGAAATAGCTTGTCTGGGGCTTGACTGAAGGATGGTCCTTCCAGGGGGAAGCAATGCCCTGTAAAAGGCCACTGCCGCTGCATTTGGAAAGATGCTTTCTTAAGACCCTAATTCAATGAATTGTGCCTGCAGTTCATGTGCCCTGAACCTCCCTCTCCCTGTTATAAAAGGGATTGTTTGAAGTCAAATGGCATAATTTATTTCCAGGAAAAATGCTGCTTCCTGTTTGCTCTCCTCGATAATTCATACTGCTCAGCCCAACACAGTCATCTTCATACCACTGAATGGCAGTACCACGATTCAGAGATTGTGTGAGTTGTTAAAAATAAAACAGAAAATAGCTTCAGAAATGTAGAATTTCCTGGAAAGCAAAATATTTCAGCTACCAATTATACCTCTAATTATATATATACACATATGCTCCATCCCTCAAAGTGTTCAAGGCCAGGTTGGACGTGGTTCTGAGCAACCCAGTCTAGGGAAAGGTGTCCAGGCCCATGGCAGGGAGGTTGGAACTGGATGATCTTTAAGGTCCCTTCCAACCAAACTCTTCTGTGATTCTATACCTAGGGCTGAGGGAAGCATGTCCAAGTTGATCCCCAGGAACTGTCACCAGTTCCATGTTCACAGTGGGTTTGCTAGAGGCTGCAAGTGCTCATGAGAGCACTTGGTCAAGCTGGTTCTAGTTTTACTAGATTAGATGCAAAAGCAGGTCACGTCAGATCCAATTTATGCAGTGTTTGGGGTGTTCCAAGGATAAACACAAAGGAATCTTTAAGATGAATTTCAAAACATCTAGTAAGTAAATGCCCAAAGAGTAAAATTCATGTTGTTTAACATTAACAGTGGTCAAGAGCAAAACTGAACTTCTCACAAAAAAAGTACAACTTGCAGTTTCAAATCAAACAGTGGTATTCGTAAATCCAGATTGAATTGTTTTGGTTTTTATGAAAAAGAAGTAATAAAAAGTAAAATCTTTTTCAAGCAAACTAACAATATTAATCCTACACATAGTTCAAATTCTGACAGCAGGAGAAGAAATAAAAAGCAAACAAAACTTCAAAGAACACGGAATAAGAATTTTCAGAAGTCTTCAGTACTGGACTAATGAGAATTTTATCATTAACTTTCCTGAGAACAGGATTAGGTCTAATACAAACACTTCTGAATATCTCTAGCAGTGAGTAATGAAAGCAGGAGGAATATGAGATGATGTACAACAGGCAGGTAGAACCGGTGAATACCTAATAGGGTGTTTTCCCATATTTCCCATACAGCATCTGTCAATGTATTATCTAAATTAATGACTCTGCAGTCTCAAACTGTTTGGTTCATTTTCTGTCTCTTATCAGGAGCACAAGGAAGACAGCCAGGGTAGACTGCAAATGTACATGACCTGCACATTTTAGCATAACACAGGTATTAAAAACCTGACACTCTTCAACTATGCTTTTTAGCGATACATACATTTAAGGAAGAGAAACTTTTGTACTATTTCCAAAGTGACTACCAACACCTCTCCTAAAGAAGCTTCCACAACACAACTGAAAGAGGAACAGCTTGTAACTCCCTATGATCCACAAAAAAAACCCCTTCCATGGAAGTGCATATCTGCCTTGTGACAAGGCTTGTACGACCTCACTTTGATTTCTGCAGTATGATTAATGGTGCCTCTGAAATGCTGAATTGGGAAGTATGGCTTACCAACTATATTATTTACGCTAAAGAACAATTTCCAGACCATTTCCGATTTCCCACATTCCATTAGTCCGCTGACAAAAAAAAAATCTTCTCATCAAGACGTATCCAATGTTTAGGTTTTAGAAGCATAGCAAAAGTGCAAATAGAGGAATAGATTTTATTTTCAAAAGGCTCTGCAGATGACAGTTCCCAGTCCTGTTTGAAGTAAGTGACAAAAGGCCTAATGACTATGGGAGAGGCAGAGATGCTTAACAACTTTAGTGGGGTTTGGATCATTAACAGTAATTGAATACAGGAGTCCGGGCCAAGTTCTGCCCTCAAATCAGACCAATTAGAGACTGGGACATTCAACTAGAGAGACATTTTCATCAGTTGAGCTTGCCTGCATTAGTTATTACTGGTACGGTTTTTCACCTCACTCCAGTGCGTTCCAGAGGAAAACGTGCGCTTACCAACCATTTCAGCTGAGGATTAGGAAACAAAAGGTTTGGGGTTTTTTCTTTTTATGTTGTATTGCACGGCTTTTGGTGTTACCTTGAATGCAGCAATGCAGTGTAGGCTGAGTAATGTCATCACCAGCACCAGGAACACTGTGGCTAAGTTCCTCACATCCCAGATGGACTCGACCAAAGGGATGCTGCCAACCTGCCAGTCGTAGCACAGGGTGATCGGTGCCAGCAGGAGCCACGCATTGAAGGCCAGAAGGTAGGAATAAGTTAAAAACCTGCAGATGAAAACAGGTAATGTAATACATGGAATGACTGCCAGCACAGGAAACATTTTCCTTTGGCATTTACCACATACTACACAGGAGGAGGAAACAACAAAAAAGACGGATCAACAACACTGCAGACACAGGCAGCACCACACCTCTCTGTCAATAAAGAGATGCTACCACAGGTGAAGGGCACATTAACAGGTCATTCGAAGAAATAACATAAGATCAGTAATATTTACGTGGTTTCTGTGCACCAGTCTTTGGAAAACTAACAGAAATTCAACTCCCATTTGAATGTTAGATTTCTGAAGTGACTTTCTGCCGGCTTAAACAATAAATGAATAACTAAGCAGGTACATACATATATATTGAACTTTTACACAGTTCACTGCATCACTGCTGCAATATAAAATATCCCTCCAGCTGGGTTTAACTCACAATCTAGGATTTCTTCTATCTGCACAACATGGAGCAATTAAAGTCAGACCCTTCTCTCTTTGCAAACCAAGGCACAAGGAGAAAATACAGAAGAAAGGAGGGATAGGGTGATTCTTAGCTGATCGCATCGCACCTTATTAGGGCTGGGGCCAGATTGCATGAGATGTGCCACAGAAGTAATGGGGAAGTAGGGAGCCTTTCAAATTGTTGTAGTCTTCAATAATTGTTATTCTCAATAGAGAAGAAATTAATGGGGAATGGAAATGGGGAGCCTGCTGCCCTCTGGGAAGTATGCAGGGCTTTCAAAGGACTGAAAAAGAACAGCATGTGTGCAACTGGGTTAAAGAAAACAAGGAAAAAATCAAATCAAACCAACATCCCTCTCTGCCCCAGGCTTTTGCTTCTTGGCATCTATTTGCCAAAAAGTGCATCTTAAGTTGAAATACTTTCAAGTGCAAGAGACTGCAGATTATTCCAGCAATCGTGAAGTCAACCAAGTAAAATTGCGACAGGCTTCGAACAGACAAACCATTCCTTGGCTTGCAAATGGAAAAATCCACATTGTACACAACACCGAAAATGGCAAATACTCAAAAAAAGGAAAAAAGCACATCCTACCCTGCATAGGATTTCTTCCATCTGAGCCTGCTTTGGCAGCTGTTATCACACCCAGTTGCCATGGTACCTTGGCAGGTTTATTAAAATGGTAACAAAGGATGGCAGAAATGTCAAGCCATGTAGACAGAGGATTGTCTCACCTGCCACTTACAAACATGCCCCTTTGTGGTCAAAATGCAGCCCCTCACAACAGCACTTACAACATTGTATTTGTGGCAGAATGGTAAGACACTGAAGCTAAGTGTGACTCCAGAGAGGAAGTTCCCAGATGGGTGTTGGGCCCTAAATTTCTGTGAAAACATATTTAAATAACTACAAAGTTAGGATATCAGTTTCCCTTCTCATCGAAAAAACAAACGTCTCCAGCAGCACAGTGACCCAAAAGCAAGGAGGCTTACTGAGCTGGAATGTTTCATTGTAAACAGTCACAGAGGCACATTCTCATTTTCCCACAAATCTTTCTAAGTTCTCAGTTCTGGAAAGTGGAATATTCCCACATTTTTAAGGTTTTCAGCCATTTGGTACGCTTCTCTTCCATCCCCCCCGTTCTCCTCACCTTCCCCACCCTGGGGTACCAAACAAAAGGGAAAGAGAGAAAATCCATCTTCTCTTAACAGAGGAAGTGTTTAAAAAGCCAGTTCCTATTTAAGAGAGCATCCCTCAAAAATATAACCCAATTTTGCTCAAACGATTCTTAAAATTTTGATTGTTCACTCTTTCTAAAGAAAAAAATGTGTTTTCTAGTCACCAACCCAATCTCTTCTGGCCCACATTACGGAGAAACATAGCAACACAAAATCTGGTAAGACTTAATCACACCAAGGCACTCACTCGTGACATTATGTTACGGCCTGACCCACCTCTGCTCAGCCACAACAAAACAGACTTCCCCATCAGCCTCAACACATCAGCTCAGAAAAGGCTGCCAGCACTTATTTACAGCTACTTACTTTAAAGCCAAACTGAGATCCATTTCTACCTTTATTGTTAAAACAAAAGCATGTCCATTTAGATGAATCTGAATAATGTCATGGCATACGATATTGTTACTACAAGTGTGTATATTAGACAGGATTTCCAGAAGCACTGAGTTAGTTCTGCACTTGATGCTTAAGGAGAGTCCAGTTTTTGGAGGGGGTGTCCTCTTATGCTCTGGCACATTAATATTTTCAATAGGCATCACAATATTCGTGAAGGTTTGTATGCAAATCACAACACACACCAGAAAACCCTGCTTACTCAGATTGGGCTGCTGGGCAGGAAGAAACAAGATGACATTTGGGATCTTGGCAAACTGCAGCGTTGCAACTAAGGACAGACTGGCTGCTTTTCTGCATCTTCACTGATAAGGCAGGAGCTGATATATTCTTACACAGCACAGAATAAATAAACACAATCTGCTGCCATAACAAATTGAGTCAGCTTAACAATTTAAGAGGTATTCCGAGTAGCCAGATCTGTGTGAGTTAATGCATTTCTGCTGGAAAGGTAGGACAAGCTGCTGTTGAAGATGGGAAGACAACTCCAGGACACTCACCGATCAGGACAGGTTTGTAAACAAGTGTCTATTTCCAAGTGCTTGTGAGGCTTCAGTCTTCCTTGCGAGCCAAGTGCACAACTTGCTGCCCAAGGTGGGTCCCAAAGGACATGGACAATCGCTCCATTCCACTATGGCAGTAATTAGTCTTTAAATACTCTCTTCCAACAGCTATTATTATGTGAAATATTTTACAGCCTGTGACAGTCACTACCACCTGTGTACAGCCAATTGGTTGCCTCTGCAGATACCCTACTGGAGAACCCTTGGCCACATCTCCTGGCCAAGAGCCCAAGCACCCTCATTGAACGTGGATGTGCCATTAGTAGTCACAGTACCAAGATCCATGAAGGCACTGCCTGACCTTCGGAGGAATTTGTAAGCTGCAAGAAAGCCTTGAGCAGGCTCTGAGTCAAGCAAAAGTTTGGATATGGCTTTCAGCATTGGTAACCTGTCCTTGAACATGATGGATGGCTGTACAAAAGAAAGCAATATAAACTATTGCTATTCTAGGTACTAGGAACAGAACAATAACGGGATGCTAATAATAGTTACTGACAAACCCGTGCTGCTTTTTATTTATGGCTCTTGAAAGCATATGATATTCCTTCACATCTAGGTGGCTCTTGTATCAGAAGCCTAAGGACAAAGCTAAACACAAGAGAAAGTTTGGAAGAAACCTCTTACCAAAGCTGACACCTCAAGGAACTAATCTGCAAATTTTGAAAAGACTTGAAGATTCTGAAATCACTCCAGGAGCTAATTACATTTCAGCAGCCTACCTGCAAATGGCAACAAGAGTATTTTCTTTTAATTAGTTGACTGAGTGAATTACATTTTAAATTAATGATCTTCTCTCTATTGCTTCTGGTGTCTGCTGGAATTCCAAGGGAGAAAAATCCCTGCCTGTAGCATCTCCCACTCTCTCAGTTAATCCCAAGAAAATCAGAGTATTACTGGTGAGGTGACTGGAAGATTCTCCCTCTTAACTGTCAGTTTTCCCCCAGGCCAGGTAACAGCATTTGCATTGCAGCAAATTTTTTATTTCGAAATTGAATGTGGAAATCCAAGTTTCAGCAGGTACCAAGTGTTCTTTTCACTTCTCATCATCTCTGGCATGCTCAGAAAAACACAGTTCCTCCTGTAGGTAGCCAGTGTTGTCATGGCAATCCAGTTTGTTTAGTTTTAAGGGTTTTTTTCCTTTCAATGTTCTGTTGCATGCTTTGAGATAAATACAGCATGACTCATATCTAGAACTTGTTGCAGAAAACAACTATCTGAACTGATTGTTTCTGCTGCAAAAATGAACGCAAAGGGTACTACTCAAAGCCATAAACAATATGACAGGAAAATACTTGAGGAACTGTGTGTTAACCTTTGCTGTAATAGAGACCAACGAGCTTGGAAAAGCCCTCATCTCAGCTCTGCCAAACCCAGGCAATCAGAGAGCACAAGGAATGTGAGACTAGGTAAAAAAACCACAAGATTTATAGAAATTTATAAGGCGTTTCCTTTCTTTTCTGATTTTGGAACAGTTTAAGCTTTTTCCCCACAGCACCCAGGGACTGAGATTACAGATTTCTTTCTAAAACTGTGATACAAGAGTGATCACAAAGCTCTGAGCATGTCCCACCAAAGCTGCATGGAAAAGTGGGGGCCAGGGATCCTATTTTTTCTCAGTGCATATTGTGCTGCAACCTACCAGCCACCCAGTTCTGGGACAACCCAGACAGACAATCCTACCCACAAAGAGCCAGCAGGGTACCTACCTGCAAATGAAACATCTCCCAGCATGTTGGGGATTTTAGCAAAGCAAAGGCAAACCATTCTCCTGGTTGGGAGAAAATGGACCTATCTAGAAGGCAGGTAGTAAGTGCGCTTTAGTAGTAGTTGGGAGAAAAAGAAGGGGAGGTATGAAGCAGGTAAGGATCTGAAACAGAAGCAGGAATACAGTTTTTGCCCTTTCAGAAGTCACAGACCGTGGTTATGCTCTTCTGACACGACCTCCACACTGCCAGACACTCAGGGAGGCTTCAGTTTGCTATAAGGGTAAGAAGAGTTTTTTTAATTAAGAAAAAGAGCTTCTCATTTGTATTAACAGCTGAACTGATTTCAGCCCAAGGCTCTCTTCATCCTCTTACAAAGCACTAAACCAAAGTGTGTTTGACAAGTCACTTCACAATAATGTCCTCCTAGGACACATGTGGCTGCAATTATAACCAGGTGGTGGTTTTTAGGATATTGTCTTCAAATTGTATATATTTGCACTTCCCCTGGGGACTCCTAGTCCAGTCATACCTTCCCACACGAGTTTATTTTCCTGCTCTGTATATTGTCAGCCCAAACATTTTCTTTTCAGAGCCTCAGAAGAAAAAAAATTCCCATCCTGTCTATCCAGCTCATTCAGAGATAGCGGAGTAAACTACACAAACAAGCAGCAGACAGACTAATTCCATTTAACATCCAAATGTGAGTGTAAGTTAGACAGAAAATACCTGTAACTGGAAAAGTACCTGTGTATTCCCTTTCATCAAACCTTCCACATTTAGGGAAAAGAGCTGCCAAGCAGTAGAGGACAGGAGTAGGAAAGACAAAGATGGGGATAAACAGAGAGCTGCAGTGTGATGAACAGCAAGGTAACTCCTCTGGAAGAGGGGCTTGTGTGCACCAGGGACACAAAAGGAAAAGCAGACTGTGCTGTCCTCTGTAGCTACACAGCCTGAAGAGCTTTAATCTGGTGAATGGCTCTCTCTCAGTTGTTTCAACTCTGTGGCTAAGAATCTGAAAAATACCAAATTCTTGAAGAGTAAAGACTTTCAAAGAGCCTGTGAATTTCCAATGGAACCCAAGCTTGCTGTCAGAATCTCAGTGCTGGAAAACCTGGGATTGAGCTCACACTGTTTTCCCTCTTCAAAACCTTGTGTGCTGTGGGTTAGGACACGCCTTGTGATCACACCTGATCCTCAGCTCCTGACCAACAGCAGCACATTCCAGAGTCATGCAGCCCAAATTCCCCAGTAGTGCCCAGCAGTGGGCAACTGCTCCAAAAGAGGCTCACTGAGGCAGCAGCAGATGGAGGGTTCTGTGGGCAGCCATTGAGATCCTCAAGAAATTAAAAACCAGACCTCATGTTTCTGGAAATGGCCTGTTGTATCCCAGAGCATTACCCTCCCCATGCTGGTGGGAGCCAAAGGGATGTTCTGGGCACACTGCTTTGCCTCAGAGACTGGCCACGGTCTACCCCTTCTGCGTGGAAGTATTTTGGAAAGCAAAATGCACGGCCTGTAGGAGCCAGTGGCGTCTGCTTTGGCTGCAGCCTCTCTACTCCATATGCAGGCTCTGGCAGGGAGGGCTTGTTGTGTAACCAGCACTTGCAGCAAGCACCATGACCCATTAAAAACGCCTATCAAATCCCAGAGCAGCACTACCAGGGTCTATTCATCACACTAAGAACACTTGAAAGAGAGAGATGCTGAAATGTTTCATGTGGCTCTGGGAGTGCCACCTTCTCTGCAAGGTGGCCTTTGCTTTGGAGCACCATCTTCCAGCCAGGCCTTCCCCCAACTCCCCACACCCCTTGAAATAAAGGCTACACTTTACAGTGTAAAGTATGGACTGTCTGGCCCCTGGGTAGGCATGAGAGCCATTTTTACCAACATTGTTGTTCTCCCTCTTGTTAGAAGTGATCTCTGAATGCTGAGTGCCTGCAGGGATTACACATAGGGCCGAACTTAAGCACCTCTGGGCACACAACAGAAAGGGCTGACAAACCAGGCAGAACCTCACCACTCAGGTAACATGTGCAAGCCTGGCTGATCAAGAGCTGATATGTCCCAGGGGTCTATTTTAATGCTAGTTTCTAGCCTAAGGTCCATGAAAACTCCATACCAAAGTAGTTGGTACACTTCGACTTCAATTTCCTTGGCAGAACTGCCTGGCACAGGGACCCATTTTCCCAGCACAGGTCCCTGGTTTGCCTCTCAGTAGTTCATTCCCTTTGAAGTTACAACTGGGATGATTAAATGCATTGCTCAGAAAACAGTCATAAATCTCTGTGAAAAGGATTATGTGCCAGATTTTATGTATAAGCACTTCTTCAGCTTTCTGCAGCACTGAATTCTCATTTACCTGATTGAAACAGCAAAGGAATACAGAAAGCCAGCTTACAGAGAGAGCAGTTCAACCACAGGACAATGCTATCTCAAGGCAGTCCAAGTAGAAATGCATTAACTATTTAAGGAAGCACCACAAATAACCTGCTTCATGCCCAGAGTGATCAGCCACCAGAGATCACAAGGCAAATGCCAGCAGAAATTAATATAACTTGACTCCCAAAGACATAGTTTTTTTAAAAAGTGACTTGTAGTTAGAAATTACAGGTAAGATTTAATCTGTTTCACACAGCTTGAAACATGCTGCACAATGGATTTTCCCCTTGTCTTGCCACAGTGTTGGTAACACAATCTGTTTATCCAGAGGCCTCCTAATTCTTTCCCCTCAAGAACGGCAGAAGAAAGAAACATTGTGCAAAATGTCTGGAGCATGTCAGCCCTCCACTCAACACCCTCCTAACTCTGGAGCTGCACTTTTGGTACACTGTTTGCATAAAGCTGGGTAGCCCTCAAAACCTTTCTAACTGCATTCTCCCTCAAATTCTGTCTAATACAAGCAAGAATGTTTGAACAGAGGTTTGGGATTGGGTTTTCTATCTCAAATATTGCTTACCTGTAGCAGATTTTGAGATCAAAGTCTGTGTTCTTTAAGGTAAGGCCACTGGAGACAGTACATCCTTCCTGCAGTGCACAACAGCCTGATGGACAGGCTTTCATGGCAGGGCTTAATAATAGCAGGAATCCCAACACCTTCATTTCTGCCTCCGCTGGGAAAGGGAATGATGGACACATCTCATCTTCTCAGACCACCTTTGCCAAGCAACACAATGAAGGCCAAGGAAATGTGGCTTTCATTTATGTCACTAAGCTTTGAGGTATTTGGGAATATCGCTTGTAATTTTAACAACAGTAATTTAGTGAGCATGCTGAACAGATGACTGTTTTTAAAGACTTAAAAACTGTCCTTATTTCAGCATATTTAGCCTTTCAATTGTTATAAATAAATCATTATCTGTCTACTCTAATTTTTACATTTGTGTTGTCCGAGATTGGAGACAGGTTACACAGAGCACATAGGCATTTTCTAAGGCCAAACTGAGCCACATCAAAGGTCTATCCAGCAATGACCAAAAGTCAGTGCCAAGTAAAGCATATAACATGATAATTTTTCCCCAGTTCCTAGCTGGGGACTTGGATGAGTTGGAGTTTCTGAGTTGGATGTGGTTTCTGCATATTTAGTAGCCTGGATTTCTTATTTCAACTTGGCAAATCTCTCTTCGAGCTTGCATAAACGTTCAGCACACTCCTGGTATCCTGCAGGAAGAAGCTCCCCAGCTCAACTACCTGAACTACCTGTTGCAAGCCATTTCCTTGGCTTGCTTGGAACCTGTCTTCTCTTAGATTCATTTGATACACCATAAGTTCTACACGCCCCCCTCCTCCACACAATCATGGATGCACAGATCTCTCACACCCCCAGTCTTGTAATTTTACCCTATATCATCAGCTCTAAGGGATCACAAATTCTGACCTCATGAGTCACTACTTTTTCAACCCCCTAACTTACACCTGACTCCTAATGTTGGCCCCCATAAACCCTGCAAAAGTTACAACGTTCCATTGGGTTCATCCTGTGTCAGCCGAGACCCCAGCTCCAGATCTAACTTCATGAATTTCACAAAGACTGCCACATGTCTCCAAACTACTGTTTTTCTTTTTTATTCCACTGTTATCAGCCTTCCTGCTAGTCCCACAGAGCTGGCCAAGTCTTACAGTAATTTTCAACTCTGTTGAAAACCATAACATTTACCCTGGCGAGACATGCACAAAAACCACATTTCCAGCTCAAATAAAGACAACTCCTTGAAAACAAAAACTCCCATTTGTGACTTAAATGATCTTCAGGGTTACAAAACAACTTGCCCACTGCCTGAGACTAAGCCTTGCTTCACCCACAGTGACGGTGTTAGCAATCACTTCAAGAGCACTACCCAAAACTGATCTTTCTTTTAGTTTCTGGTCTTGACATCAAACTTAGCTCTTCCAGTGCCTTCGTCCCAACTCAACCCAAATTAACATCTTGACTTCAGTGCTGTATCCTAATTACTGCCTTCAAAACCTTGTTAAAAGCTTCCCACACCAGCTCTTCACCTGCTGCTGCACTGTAGCTGTCCACAGTTGAGGAGCACACACTTAGGAGCTTCTCTAAAGCTGGACCACAAACACAAATGCTCCTGTGGCCCTCCTCTGGACTCACTCCAACAGGTCCATATATTTCCTGTGCCAAGGACCCCAGAGCTGGATGCAGTATGCCAGGAGAGATCTCACAAGAGCAGAATCACCTTTCTCGACCTTCTCGGAAACCACACCTATGCCACTTTAACCTTGCTAGCTCCACCTGACATCCCAGTCCTGCGCTTGGGATGACTGGCACAATGCCATTTCAGCAGCAATAGCTTCACCCCTGAGCACGGCAAGATAAAGTCTCAGGTGAGAGTTAAAGTTTGAGTCTGAAAGGGGAGGAAGTTTTGGAAAGGTTTGTTGCCAAGATAAGGGCTGTGGTCAGAGGGTGCATCATGGGCTGTCAGTTCAGAGACAGTCACTGGGTCTCTGTACCTGCAGGACTGACACTGAGACCTGCTGAAGGGATGGGTTTCCTGAATGGAAGATAAAGGCTTCTGGGTAAATTGGCTAAAATGAGGATTAAGATCAAGCTCAGCAGAAGTGGAAGAGCTGGGATAATTAAAGGGTTTTAGAATCCCTTCAGAACAGTAATACTGCTTTTTACTGGAATGGATTTCCTTAATTAGGTTTGGAGTAGGTAGGTGTTGCTGGACTGCAGGTGACACCGGGGCTGCTGCTGGGGCCAAGGGAGGACCTCAGCCAGCAGCACTCCGACTTGTTTTTCCTAAGGCTGTTAATAAAATCCACAGTGCCAGTGGTAAAAATAGTCACTGTTTCATACTCCAAGAATGACTTAGCTTTTGGGTTTAAAAAACCTTCCCGTCATTACAAGAAGCAAAGAGACAAACATGCAAAAGAACATGTGCAGCACAGAAGAGGTAACTGAAATTAGGCCAGGATCATTTGTGACTTGGTGACCCCCGTATCAGCATAAATATATCAAAAAGGGACAGCAGCAAATCCTTCATGCTGTGCTGCACCAAGTCTGGTATTAATAACTCCACCAGAAACAAACACGTCAGAGATTTCCTAACGAGACAATCTGCTTCCTGGAAGCACTTCTAGCCTTGATGGTAATAGGAGCTGTTGCCACATTATCATAAAGGTTCCCCAAATGAGATCCAGTCCAATTCTGCAGCAGATGTTGGATAAGGATTGCTTGACCTTAACCTGTGTCTCAGCTGCAATTCCACTGTTGGAATGAGGAGCCAGCAAGGCCAGAACATAGCACACAGGAAGACTGCTCCCATTTTCATTTGAGACATCAGGAAATTCCTCCAGAAGGCTCCAAAGTGTCTTTCAGTAGCTAAACAGAGCAAACACTCGTGCACATGGCCCCTCCACCTTCACTGCTCAGTCACTGGTATTACACCATGAGGCATGGTCACGCCCTTTTTATACAAACTTCAGCTGAAGCCAAAACTCTGAGTGCTTCCATCCCACATCTCAGGAGCAGCCAGTCTTAAGATTTAGAATTATGCCTCAGTTCCTGGGCTTTCCAGTCCTGTGCTCAGGCAACTAAACTATATTCTCTGGGCTTTGCATAAAAATAAGCACACATTTTTCAGTAAGGAAGCATCCGTAATTTCCACAGGACCTGCAAGGTGCTTAGGGGTTCAAATAATTCTGGTTGCTTTCTATTCTAAACAGAGCAATACGGAGAAGTAATTAAGTTAAGACAACAAAACAAGTTTTTTTCATCGTCACCTGCAAACCATTTTAGTGTAGGAAAATGTAACATCAAGACCACACTTTTGAAAACTTTTGTTTTACTGCTGTAATCATACCTCGTCAGTAAATATGGTGAGAATGAGGCTGGATTGTCCTGCTCTGAAAACATCGGCATGGAACCTCCCATTATCCAGAGGCGGAAATACAGCACGAGGATCACCTTCAAAGAAGAACATCTCAGTTAGCAATGCACTACTAAGAAGAACTAAGGCCTCCAGCAAACGTTTTGTTGTGATAGCTCTCCGTGCTGTGCAAAGCAAGTCAGCTCAGCCAGCTAAGGCAAAACTGAAGTTTGCCACCTCAGGCAGGGTGACAAACCTGCCAGCCCTCAGCACAGACAGCACACTGAGATGTTGTGTGTCCCTCTTTCACACCTGCATTACTGACAGCAACTGGCACATCTCAATACCCACCATAAAGGCAGCAGCATTCTGAAGGACAAATCCGTCACTCTACTGCAGTGCAGACTGCAGAATTTTGCTATTGACTGCTACCTAAATGCAGGGGGAAGATCATGGCTGATGTTTTAAAAGTTCTTATCGTTTATCCATGCTGGCATAGGTGTAAGGACAAGCTCCATCGTTGCTTCTCATGCTGCTCAATCCTAATTCCTGGAAGCATTTCTCAAGCTGCTGCTCCTTCACCTTTCTGGTAACCACTTGTCAAGGGACAAGCAAGGGGGATCTGGCTCCTGGAGCAGCACAGGGAGCTGTACACCCAGAACACCCCCATGGAAGTGCTTGTTTTCTCCTCTGCAACATGTTGAGTCCTGCTTGGAGCACATCAAGCAGCAGTTTTTCTTACGACTCTTACTGAGCCCTGCACTGGCATTAACAGCATGTCACTGACAAGGCAGCCCGGTGCCACCGAGTCCCCTGTATTTAGGGCAGGAAATATCTGCAGATGATTACACGGTTGCAAGGGCAACCACTATAAATCAAAAGAAGGTTTGAACTGAAAACACACTAATATTCTTGTTTCTTCCCAGTTGAAGTTTTCTAGGCTAATTTCCAAGCCTAACTTTGTATTAAGATCTCCCATCTGAGCTTTCAGACTCTTTTGGGATACCACTATGCATCGTTCATCCTCATCAAATACATAGAAATACATGGTCAAGTCTATTCACACTTACATAGCTTATTACCAAAGCAGCTCTCTTCAAAAAAGGCCTTGCAGTATACAAGAAATTCTGGTTGTTATTTGCAGTCAGGTAGCTGAAATATAAGGAAACAAATGTTTGTTGAAGTACTTTGGAACACTAAGTCATTTTTCAGATGGAGAAAAATGTGTACATTGATTTAACCACCCTAAATGCAGTAATAATGACATCACTCCTACTCTCCAAAGGTCCTTCCACATAAGTAAAACATTGACACTAGTTCAAGTAATACATACTATAATACATTGCAGTTTTGCCATCAAAATCTTGTTTTGGTGTGTTTATTAGTTTGTTGTTTTTTGGGGTGTTTTCAAATCTTCAATTAACTCCTTAATCCTCAGAAAAATCTCACGTGTGTCTCAGTGAGATTGCTGTCTTCAGACTCCCAGAAGACTACACCAAGACACATTTTTAAAAGGTCACCCAAACAGAGCAATTCAATTTTAGACCGTGATTAAAATGCAAAAACTTCTTTTCCCCAGCTCTCTGCTCAGTCTCTAGAGAGAAGAATAACTATCTAGCAGAACTGATTCTAAGCATTTTTTGGAGCGTATTCTGCACGCTTAAGTTTCATCACAAGTCTGCTGACAAAGTGCTATGATAATTAATTGCACAGACACAAACACACAGGTGGCTTACTGTTGTAGGAATGTTCATAAAACCCTTCCTGTTTCTCAATGAGTAAAATTAAACTGTATTGGGAGCCAGAACTATGCATTTATTTTAATGTAGAGTAGAATCACTTGCCAAAGTCTAAGGAACTTTCTTAATATAATAAACAGTGCCATATCCATGACATTATTTCATGATAATTCCATTTCTATTGAACCTTACAGATGCTCCATCATTGTAATACAGCAATGACAAAAAGAAATACACAAGAGACAACGGTAATATTTTAAGCACATAGGAGGTAAAAACTATTGAAAAAAAGACAACTTACTTTAAGAAGTTATAAATATCAAGTAAACAAAATTAATTCAGAAGGAAAACGTTTGCAGGTTCTTCTGTATAACATACAGTCAGTATCAGGATACTCTATGTAAATGATTTACAAAAACTGCAGTTTGTATTGCAACACCTTCAAGCAAGTTACCTTTCCAAGCATGAAATCCTCATATGTTTCTCCTGTGAACATCGAGCATATAAAACACATCTTATTTCCTCTCCAAACGCCTTAAGACAGTCCATCACCTGATTGCTTCCACCCTTCAAGTCTTTGAAAAACAAGACTGAAGCACTTCCTGATGCAGCCAGGAGTCTTTAATATCTGGGGTTTTGTTCAAATTTTCTATAGTAGAAAGTTTGCAAGCCTGGTCACCATGGCGAGATGAAGAAAAGATTACACTGCAGAAAAAAGCACCAGGGCAAAGCCAGCAAGAAACAGAGGCAGCATTTACCAAGATGAAAGAAGTACATCTGGATGCTCTGTACAAAGGAACTGCTCTTCAGAAAACTTTCCCTAAGTGCCATGCCTGAAACTAAGGAACTAAACCACACAGTGTTAAGCAAGCCAGATGACTTCCAGTCTTTG
Organism: Falcunculus frontatus; assembly: GCA_013398115.1. Taxonomy (NCBI): domain Eukaryota; kingdom Metazoa; phylum Chordata; class Aves; order Passeriformes; genus Falcunculus; species Falcunculus frontatus. Next base: position 408,481 of record VZRV01003630.1, on the reverse strand, counting down.
GTGTCTACTTATTGTCAAATGTTGACATTTAAGCACCAGACCTGACTTAAATGTCAGACTAGTCTTCAAGGGCTGAACGCCTCAAAGTGCAAAGTTTCCTGAGTTCCCACTGATTTTAATCAGGCTCCAGCAAGTACAAGAGAGATGAAACTAAGCCTTCAGCTTTGTCTCCCCGTGAAAGGTCAGGCTGGCCTTCAAGTGCTCACCATGGCCTGGCTCCAAAGCCCACCGGAACCAAAGGGAAAGCCTCTCACTGACTTTAACAGCATTTGGACCAAACCCCAGGCTTTTGTCCTCTACTGGAACCCTTTATGAAACTCAACCCCCTCGTGATTTGCAGCAGGAAGTGTTTGGTTGCACTTTGTTTACATTTTTATGTGTGGAGAGAGGAGAGCCCTCTATTCATCACACTGTCTGACTCTTTTCAAGAACCTGTTTTCACTTGCTTTTGCTTTTAACTCTCTGCAACACTTCAGGCAGGAATTTTCCACTACAAATATTTGTTTTAGGTGAAATTATTATGGGAAAAGATCAACTAGAACAGTTCAGCTCTTTCACCAAGGCTTCAATTACAGACTGAGGAGCACTTTTATCGGTGTCAAGAAGTCTGCCAACTTCATCCTTGAGAAACAGCATCACCTCGCATCAGTGACCTAAAACTTGTGAGGTGGCCATCAACTTCAGGCCACGTGTTTCCTCTCCACCCATGGTCAGGCAATGAACAGTTCAATTAAAAAGAGAAACTTTTCCATTTTGAGAAAGCTGCTGTCCTGAAGTCTGTCTGAAAACCACAAAAGATAACATGGTTCATTGCTCAGCAATCCTGCTCTCCACCCATGAGATTGACCTGCAGGAGTGGCATAAATGGACAGGTCACACTCCATGCCTCAAAGATTCACAAGAACCACGTGGTTTTCCAGAGCATCTTACTGGGCTACTACTTGTGCCAGGGAAGGTAAAAAGTAAAACATCTCCCATCTGGTGCAGGTGAAAGAACAACACACAGTTTGTGCATTAAAACCGAATGAACTTCAAACAGGACCTGGATGAGAAAGTGTGCTAAATGTCAGTGACAGCATGTAAAATGCAGTAGCTTTTTCCATGTAAAATCTCAGCTTGCAAACATATCTAAGGCTACACTGAACTTTGCTCCGACAACCTTAACATCAGCCAAAGCTCTTAATTTTGTCTTTAGCTAGGAGAAGGAAAGAAGTTACTATTTTAGCAATTAAACTGTTTTATACCCCTTTTTAACAGCTGTCTTGTAGAAAGTCATTTACAGGTCAGATTTCCATGCATTTGCCAACCTCTCCAGGCTGCCAAACATCCCTCTGTTCATGGGAACCACTCCCTATCACCTGCTTCACCCCAACCAGCACAATTGTGGTGCCAAAAACATGCCAAAACACACACATGCATTCACTCCCACATGAGAGTGGGTGTGGGATGTAGTTAGGGAAGGTGTGTTGACGGTAGCACCACACAGCAATATGCTACCTCCAGAGTATGTGAACATTTCAAGGTGTGGATCTTCCAGATTTTCCTCAGAAAATTATAAAATTAGAGGAGAAAATCCGGATTGTCAGGTTCACTAAACAAGCGCAAAAAGAGCCCATTTGGGCAGAGGTTCCACTTCTGTTTCATGCCAGCTTTCCCACAAAGCAACCCAGCATGTAATTGCCTGCTTGCTATCTTTTAAAAGCCTTTCAGGAATACTTCCCAAAGCAACCGGAATCACAACAAACAATAAATGCAAGAAAAGCTTAATAATGCAGGGACTTCTCTCACGCAGTTTGAGCAGAGGCCAAGACAGATATTTGGCAGTCCCGGCTTCCTGAAAAGCACGGCTCATCCTGGAATCAGTTACATCATCAGGGCACTCCGAGGTTTTATAACAGAAGGCAGCAGGGTAGGTGGCCCAGTAAAATTCAGTACGGTGCAGTTTAAAGGAACATACCCTTCGCTGGTACCAGATGGACTCTGGGTTAACCAAAACAAACTTCTCTAAGAAGCAGGCAGCTTTTTTAATTTGCCTATGCCATTGGAGGCACCTCGAGCTTATGGAACAGCGTGGGGCAGCTCCTCGGCTGTTGTTCATCGCCACAGCTCTGTGAACTATTGCAGACCACTCTTGGAAACAGGTTTATCCCTCACTGCAGCTGACTCAGCTTTGGAATAAAACATGATCTTGCTCTGTGCTCTCTCTGAAGGCTTTCTCAAGGGAAGAGAATAAACAATTAAGATCTCTGATGGACTCTCCATCAGGAATGTCTAAAAGACCAAGATAAGTGTGCAGCAGAACGAGTGTTGGTATATCAAGAGATTGTTTTGGTCAGGTCACTTCACTCTGAGAGGATCATTGCTGTCATTTATATTCTTCTTAGGAAACAGATCCAGCTCCCAGCAACCACCAGAGTTTTGGACTAGAATTTTCAAACCCCTAATACTATAGGAAGGTATTGGAAGGATGAACATAAAAGCAAGGGTGTTCTCTTATTCTTAATTATTGATAACAGTTAGACACCACTAATCAAAAACTTTTTTTAACTTAGAAGGGGCTATTTTAAGTGCATGTCAAAGCTTTAAGTCATTGATAGATGCACACCTAATTCCAAACCAGATTAACAGACTCCCCTGCTGAGAATAAGCAAGTTTTACAGAAGCCATATTCTGTCTATAGAGACCACCTTACCTCTCCTACTTAAAGAGGACTTCCTTATCATCTGTCCAGACAGCTGCATGTTATATTGGAAAATTATCTTTTCCACCTATAGCCCTCCTTGAAGACAGCCGTTGAAGGGAAAGCGTATGTGATATCCCAGGGAGAAAACAAGAATGAAAATCCATCATGGAGTAAAAAGAACTGAATTTTTTTTAAAAAAATCAGTATGTCCTAAACACGTCTGGATATTTAACTTGCTTAAAGTACTTGTCTATTCAGGGAAATAAAATACCAGTCACAACTGCAGGTTTTGCAAGGGAGAAGAAAGCCCTCCTGCTTCCCTCTTTATGAGTAGTCTTGACCTTCCCCACAGCATGTGTGTGGCATCCTCGCTCCTTATCTCCCCAGAGAGCCTTAAACTCCAGCTACCACTACACCCACGCAGACCTAGATGCATAAACACACACAAACAGGAGCAGTTTTACAGACTCTTTTGGGAGCCATGGAAAGGTTTTATGAAAGTCACAACTGTTTTAACTCATTTTCACTGATAATGTCATGTATTCTTTGTGTATATTTTCAGTTGTGACCGTATTTGGAATTCTTGCTGTTCATCAGAGTTTTGGGGAAAGCAAGGGCAGGGCATATACAGCAGAGAAGGTGATCCCACTCATGGCTTTTCCTTATTCTCTTAGGCAGTACATACTTCATTCTGTGTGGGATGGAAGTAGAGGAAGAAAACTGGGAGGAACAGGGAGAGGAGGAGAGAGAGGCACAGTAAGGGATCAGGAATAGAAAGGGAAAAAAGGAAAGTTGCAAAATGCACTTAACAGATCAAAGATGTGACCGAGAACATGAAGAAGGGTTTTTCTTCATACCAGACATTCCACTGACACGAGGAGGAGACAAAGTGGAGGAGGGCTAACAGGAAAAATAAGACCTCATCAAAGTATGGCCACCAGATCTGCCAGATCTCGGGAAACCAAAGCACCATGCCTGCAGTTTAAGGCTTCCATCCATTTCAGCCATTTTATTTCCTCTGCATCACACACACCTAAGGCATAGGCTCATTGTTCCCTGTCCTAGGCAAGTGAAAGGTTCCTATGGAGGTAGTTCAAGTAACTGCACTATAAGCAGCACTGATAGCAGCTTTGGCTGCTCCCCACATTCAGCTACAAATCCCTGTTTACAGCTGCTTGTACTTTTGACAAGCTTTATTCATTCAGGCTGAAAATTTTCTTTTCCAGAAGTTTATGTTAAGCTGAAACTGTTCTCTTCCTCGAAAGCGTCAGGTAGAACAGTTCGGCTTTTCCTGAAAAAGCAATTAGAGAGATTTGCCCATGATGACAAAGTTCTGAAATCACTTCATTGGGAAAACTCAGTGGTTCCATAATTTGGAGAAGGAATTTGTTGCTTAGTAGAGGGACTGCACAAATGCTGCTGGTTTTGATTTTAGTGACACCTGACTGGTTCTGAGCATGTGACAAGCCACTGGGAAAAGATCTCTACTTGCAATGCTCACCAGAGATCTGTAGCAATTCCCCGGGGTCTCCAGCCCTACCAAACACCTTCTAGAAGGAACAGCATCAGACTCTCCTTGCATTGCTCCTGCAGAGCCATTAAGACAGGAGACTCTCTCTCCTGCAATGCCTGTATCCAGCCTGGAGACCATTTGCTTGGACTGCAGAGGGCTGAAAACATGTGTCTGAAGAAGAGGCTACGTGAGTTATATGTTACAAGGAAGAGAGGGGATAAAGGGAGAAGAAAGGAAGGCAGGCACAAAGAGGAAAGGGAGGGGGAGAAAAGATGAGCCAGGAAAAGATACATGGCAATATTCAGACCTCTGCTGCTGTCAGAGATCCAAAGGCAGTATCCAAAAAATCTGCTGCCACTGGAGCTCCATTCAGTGGTGTCCCCAGTGAGCACTCAGGAGCTGGTCTGCAGCACAGGAAGCAGGAAAACCCCTGCTTTCCCCAGAGCAGCTCCACTTGCAAAAGCAGCTGTGCTTTCCATGGACCAGCCTAGCAGGAGCAGATGAGCCCAAAACCACAGAGGACTCCTACAGACTGACTGCTGCCTTTGAGGCTGCCCAGGGAAGATCTGGCAGCACTGGAATACAGCCATCCTGAAGGTACAGCACCACATCCATGGACCACACTCACCCTGTATGGCCGGGCTTGGCAAGGGAGCTGCATGCACAGGCAGGGAGCACAAGGTCTGCACGGTATCTAAAACACTTCCTAATCACAAAAAACTACCTTACTTGACAGCTTTTATGTGAAAAAAGGAGGAGGTTATGCTCCTCTCATGCACAAGGCTCTGTTATCCTGAGTGTAAATTATTGAGGTGTCCCTGGGAATCAAGAGTCCCAGTAAAAATTTACAAACAAGACATAAAAAATGTGGAAGCCTGCTGCCTTGCTTTGATGCTCTCTGTAAAGGGTTTCATGTCACTGAACACACTCTGGTCCAGCCAGTCTGTTAATTTACAGAAGGAAGCACGGTGGCTTTAACATTATATACATGCAATTAGGGAATTAAGGATCTAACTTTTTGCTGTTGTCTTTGACAAGGATGCCAATAAGCGAACTTTAAAAAGAAAAACAACCAACAAACAAACAAACAAAAAAAGCAGAGAAAGGGCGCAGAAATCCATGTCTGTGAGACTGTCGCTGGTTTTGGTGATCCTCCTTTATATTCCATGCATCATCCCTAAAAATGGGATAGGCACTGATGAGAAGCATAGGGGTAGGTAAGAGCCAGCTGGTCCCAATCCCAAACCTGAAACAACTCTTAAAAAAATTTAAAGCATTTTACTGGTACAGAGTTTGACCTGAGGAAGGAGGGGAAGAAAGAAAACTTTTACAGGCAAAGCTGCTCTCAATCAGGGCAAATGCTCAGTTGTGGGTTGTTGGGGTTTTTTTCTTAAATATATTTGCTTAACTAAATTATATTTTATAAATCATCATTTGGGGTCGAGTCATCCCCAAAAAAAAACCTTTTGGAAATGCTTGGAGAGGCACATAATGGTTTAGTTGTGAGCATTTCTGGTAAATCAAGTAGAAGTGGTGAGTGAAAGTCTGGTTTCAGAAGGAAATATGGGCACAATTTGCAAAGAAACGCAGGGAGAAGATCACCTGAACCACTGGGAAATGCAGCCTGAAGAGTATTGCTTTATTTCAAAGCCTACTTGTTTGGGATTCTTTTTATTCTTACGTAATTTACTTGTAATCTGAAACTACTTGTAAAATTCAATTTAAATCCGCATTTTGCATTTAATTTGGGGGGGGGGCGGGGGGGAATTGAGGCATCCACAATTCGAATCCTTGACTTTGTGATAGCAGGATGAAAAGAGGAGCAGTCATCACACTGCTCTGATGGGGGAGGGGGACTGTGGACCTTCAGGACAGTAAAACAGAGTGTGTATGGGGAGATTGGTCCCTCTTCCAAAAACTTTTCCCATCCTTCAGCTACTTAAAACACAGCTTACTGCATGTCAGTACTAAATACTTCAGAAAGAGGGTACTTCCTTCCCAGAAAACTCTTAATCTGACATTTTATCTACCCTGTCCCTTTGCTTCTGTCAGATTAAATAAAGCAATCCGTAAATATGCCAAAGCCATCTCTAAATACAAAATAAATGGTAAAAAACTCCAACCTTCCTCACTCTTTTCTCTTAGGAAAAAGTCTGTTATTTTTAACATCCTCAAAAATAGCTTGTTCTTTTTAAATATGAATGACATGAGTCTGTTAGCAATATAGTGAAGAATCAAAATAACATTCTTCAGAGCTGATATCCCTTCGGAGAAACTTTTTGATGTTTGCAATCAAATGCAACTCAATGCCAAAGTTATACTGCAACACAGAGAGGATCTGAAAGAAAACAATTCAGAAATTGGCAGCCAATTACTTCTTTTGTCAGCAGCCCTGTAAGTAAATTGTGCCTGTACTGTTACTGTTGGCATGAAATACCAAACACCATACTTCCAACAACTTTTATCTCTGTTGCTTTTTCATACAAACATCTACAAATCCTTAAATTCTTCAAATTAAAAACGGACTGGTTCTTTCATCACATACATTTGTGGTTCCGTTATGATAGGGTTCATCTGTGAAAAATAAAAATTAAAATCTGCAATAGCCGGTAAAGATTAGTGGCTTACTTTAAATGGATTTCCTCTGCAAAGCTATTCTTTATATCTCATCTAAACAGATAATAAATGGTAAAAGCCAAAAAGCACATCAATAAAAAAATAATTCTGAAACTTGGCAGAATTATAAAAAATAATTACATTTTATCCTATTTTGACCACGATTCAGTCTTATCTATTGCCAGAAAAATAAAACCACAAATGTTCCAGTCTTCTTTAAGTCACTAAGATATATTCACTTTGAACTGCACTGGCAACTTCCAAAAACTAGGCAGTAGCAAGAAAACAACACGATTTTGTAGTCTCCATCTCTACAGAAGTGGGCTTAAATTCTGAAATTTAAAAGCCTGGCAAGCATGAAAGATCCTGCACAGTTTCTCACGAAAGTTTGTGGAATACTGCACTCAGCCAAAAATACAAGCAGCTTCTGCTTTGGGGATTTTGACATAGCCTGTAACACACCCCCAACCTTTTACAGGATGGGGCTGGAGCTGACAGTGAGTAACCACACCTTCCCACCCGACTGAGAGCCTCTGCCCCGGGCACCCCGGGCTAGGAGCACATCACCTGCCTGGCTAGAGGGAAAACACATGGGGAAGTTTGTTTAAGGCTTGTTACCCCTCCAATGCTGCAACAAAACCAATCCAGAGGCTCTTGCTTGGTTTACTTACGGGAAAGAGGTATTTGCATTAAACTAAGAGATGATTTTTCTTTTCTTGTTCTGCTTTAATATTTGCACTGCATATGTTTGATCCTATCATTAAACACAAAAAATAGCCCTTGTTGAAAAACTAAAAGTACCAGCCAGCATGGGTAATATTGCCAACCAAGAAAGACAGAGAGCTGCTGTTATTTCTGTATTTGAGTTATTGATTAAATGTAACATCCATAAAGCAGCCATCAGAATTGCTATTCCACAAACATTCCTACTAGAGAAATAAAGACTTATTCCAAGTGCCAATCACATACACTCCTGTGGTTAAAATGCAATTAAACAAGTAAAGCATCCAATATACCTACAAGCCAAACAAAAACAAATCATGGGAAGCTGAACTTGGGAGTAAAAACAAAGGTAAGATTTTTAAAACTTAATTAAAAAATGGGAAGTGTCAATACAGACAGTTGTTTGTAAGTCATTGAAAAAACTTTCAGGTTACATGTCTATGTATTATTTATACTTAGGCTAAAGGGCCCTTTTCCAAAATACTTCTCAGGGCAGGAGGTTGCTGCAGTGTTTTCTGGGGAACAGAGAAGCAGTGGAGTGGAGTGGAGTTTACCTAAGTGGCTGCTGCCTGTCAAAGCTTCCTCCAGAAAGCACCAGCTCACCCAAGTGCACTTTACTTGAGCAAGGCTGTTTTGTCTGCTTCGGTTTCGTTTCCTCAAACTGATAGCTCAGGGCTATGATGGAGAAGACACAAAAGGGCACTTTTCACAAGGGCCAGAAAGAAACGGATTTTACAAGACGGATGGAGAGAAACAAGGCAAAGCCTTGATGAACATATTGTGCTTCGGGCAACTTAATAAAACTCACATTACAAAAATCACTATAAATCATCTGCATGAGTTTAAACTCTTGCCCGAACCATACGAGCTGCATTACCCCATGCACTGCTTTGTCCCCTCAGGGACAGAGAACAACTCAGCCCAACGCACCAGTACCTATTACAGAGCAATAAACCCCTGCTCCCTTGTTTTAGTTACTGAGGGGTTTTTAACTCTAACAAGCTTGTTTTAGAGCCCTGAGCAGATCCAGGAATCCCTCCCTTTGCAAACAGCCACCTGACAGCACACCAGAGCAGCTGTCTCCAGAATTAGGACAGAGACATCGAAACACACAGAGGCAAATTGATCCCATCGATCTCTCAGAGAGTTGAGAAGCACACACTCCTCAGAGACCTTTATTATTTCACTCTGCAATGGAAGGGCCTGGCAGTAAACTAGAGAGAGCCAGTTTTATAAGCTGGGAGGGAAATGATTATAGAACATTATAGAACTATAGCAGCTCAGGGATCTTCCAGCTGGTTTAAATGATCTGGCTTCCTTACAAACATATTGAAAGCAGGAAAAAAGGAAAACCTCTGAAGGTCAGTCATGAGTGCTGTAGGTACCCCATGAAACAGAGTTACCAATTTATTCTCAAGCATTTAATGTAGAGATGGGAATGGGGAGGAAGGAGGAATACAGAGGGAGAAAGGAGGTTACTGCATCCATTTGCAAATACGGATTAAGGAATACCTTACACAAATGAGCAAAATGAAGAGGGACCAGAGAGAGACACTGAGCTCCACTGACCACAGCAGGCAAACGCTCAGGTATAAACTCATATTTCCCCAGGAAAGTGCTGAACTGACCCCACTCTACCCCAGCTCAAAAGGTGCTTTTGCTGCTGAGTGAAATGCCCGCAATTCCCAGAAATTCCCAAAGAGAACAGGAGCCGATTCTTTTCCTCCTTTTGGTTTTCTTGTTTCATTACACAAGCTTAGCTATTATCTGTGCCATACTGATAGTTTCGTAGGGAAGCAGTAACATTTCTAAAATGCCTGGAGAGGAAAGAAGTGTTTGGTTCAGTTGAAACTTTTCGGTTATTTCAAGCCAGATATGCAAGTAGCTTTGCCAGCCCCAAACTGCACTTTTGTAAGCTCCACAAGAAAAATACATGGAGTTGCAATGACCAGCCTTCAGCAAACCAGGCTGGTGGGAACAAGAAGGAACATCTAAATAGCTTCCTTTTTCTATTCCACCCCTGGGAGAAGTGTGACTGTTACTGAATCTAGCTCTTTTTCTACATTTCTTATTTAGACAAGTGTCCAAAATAGAAACAAAACATGTTGTTCACCGAAAAATGCTTTCTTTTCCTTTTCGTTTTGCATTTTGCGGGGGGAGAGGGGTTTGCAGATGGCTAGGGCTAATAAAAACCAGTGTCATTTAAGCAAAGCCTTCTAGGATGTCTAGGTGTTTGGCCTTTTTTTTCATTGGGATGAATCTAATAAATTAATTTTCACCCTGCTGGGAGTCAGCAGGAGCTTGCTCGTGTTCTCTCCTTCCTCCAAGGTCAGCAGGCCACCCTCTGCTTTGGTTCCTTGCCCTCTGTGCCCTGCGCCTGTCCCTGGGCACAGAGCGAGGCTGATGGCCAACTGTGGGGTTGGACCTGATGCAAACATGATCAGGATCCTGTGTCTGCCCCTCCAGTAACATCTGCAGAATAGGGACTGTGTTGTACCCTATCGCACCCCTTGCCTCAGCCAACCATCTCCCAGCTGCACACAAGCTCACTTTTAAAATCAAACGTGCCAGACACCTCATTTATTTCAATTTCTCTTTCTCTCTTGCTGATCTGTCTTCCTGACTCTGCAAGGCCAGATCTGATAAAAATAATATCAGCATCCAGCAAGTTATGGTAAAGGAAGTCAAAACCCTACAGACCCCATTCCACTCTCACTTCTGTCAACAGCTGGCTCTTGCTGACTTCACAGCAGGAACCATAACTTCTTTCCCCTTCTTTATGATTATTTTTTAGAACAACTCTTGGTAGAGAGCCAGCACTTGATGAAGAATGAGACAATCCCACCAGGTGCTATCCATCAGTGTCCTGCCAGCATTCCTGGCACTGACCAACCCAGTACTCAGGATTTACAATGCTCGTGTTAGCACATCACTGTTCAGGATCATCACCCCTCATCCAGGAGGGGATGCTCCCTCTCCTGCCCTCTTTGCTCTGCCTCAGACAGTGTTCAGTGGAAATCTGACACATCAGTCTCACAAAACAAAGCACCCCAAGGCACACCCTAAAATCCTGGTGAAAGCTGTTAGAAACTCCTGCAAGAACAGTGCCAGCAAGAGGGTGCATTCAGAAAGGTTGACTTCTGTCAAGGGAAACAAGCACCCCATGCACCCTTTTCAATCAGCAGTGAATGGGGAGGATGCAGATCCTCCTCCCCTCTGAGTCATCTTCTGGGGACCCTCTTTCTCTCCATCAGCAACATCTCCTGTGGACTCAGTTCCCTCAAACCCCACACTGTCCAGATGCAGCTCAGGCTTGACAAAAATAATTAGAGCGACTACTGGAGAAAAACAGAGTCTTTTGGGTCTGCTATTTCTTGTGCACAAGAGTGCAAGATACTTTCACCTTTTTGGCAAACCTGCCTTTGAGTTCACAGCAACTGATGCCAGCTTTGATGGAAAAACATGTCACTGAGCCTCAAAAAGCACAGGGCTAGCTCTCCCTTAGCTGCTCTGTAGGTCAGTCAAAGAGACAGATTCATAAAAGGAAAAGCTTCTGTCATCTCACAATACCAGCACATAGGCAGACTGCCTTTTGACAGGGAAAAAAATAAGATGACTACAAATAACGTTGATATGGTAACACATGCTTAAAATCAATAATGAGAAGGCCAGATGAGAGCTTATCCAGAATCCCAAGTGCCAGCCAGTCTTACAGCACTTTGGCAGAGGCAGCTCTGGAAAAACAGAGTGGAGATACTTGCTTTATGGCTTGCAGCTTGTCTGTGTCAATGCAATCACACTTCAGCCATCAGCTTCAGCTAAAACCCAGGGACCAAACAGTTCCCAGGATGCTGAACTTGGGCAGGCTCTGTGGGACCATACACCTGGGGTCTGAGGGGAAGCACCTGGCTACCCCACAGCTGCTGAATCCCACCAGAGCATCCACACCTCAATCACTGCTGAGTTCAGCATCAGCTGCACTGCTGGGCTTCTCCTCAGACACACATTTTGGTAACTGTCACCTGTCTCTGTGTTTGTAGGCAAGCTGTCCACCCCACAGTCTACCACACTGCCTATCCAAGGGCTCTTCAGGAACATATAGACCATGGTCATATTTCCCATCAGAAGTTTCAAGGATTTCACCTCCAGAATAGCAGAGTGGTTTAAATCAAACAATCCACAGCAGTGCCTAGCACACAAAAAATGGCAACATCACCACCCCTGAAAATTAAATGGGAGGACATAGGACACAAAATTCCTTGTGCTCTCAAAAGAAGGAACTTGTGTGTGTGTGTGTGTGTGTGTGTGTGTGTGTGTGGTACAAAGGATCTTCACTGGCAAGTAAACATTTTGTAACAAGCAGCATTGAATCCCAAATGGCTTCCCAGCAATTTCCAGAACCACCAGTTATCCAGCCTCCCAGATGTCCTCAAGCTGCTTCACGGACACTTTTAAAAGCAAGCGTGTGGAAAATGCAGAACTGTTCCCATGATGAAGCTAACCATTTTAGAGGAACCACAGATGTGACTCCTAACATTCCTAACACTGGTTTCCATACGTGTATTTTGTAAGCAAGTCAACCATGCCAAAAAAATCCCCAAACACTTCAAACACCTTTCTTACACTTGGGTCAACACTGAAAAGTGGGTGACCTCTTCACCAGTTTTGTCCTGCTGCTGATTTACATCTCAGCACTGTGCTAACAACCTGAAACAGAGACCTGCTTCAAAGCATTCAGAATGGAGACTGGGAAAAAGGGCTTTCCCAGTCAGACTGATCTGGCATAGTTTACATAGGACACGCTCAGGATCTTTACCCTACTGTGGACTGAAAGCGATCCAGAAGGTTGTGTGGTTTCCGTTCCTTTAACTGCTTAAGAAAAGGATGTGCTTCATCTTTTAAGAGAACAGCTGACACATTTCAAAGTTTCCTTTTAATTTCTATCATGAGAAGAGAGAATGGGAAGGCTGTGTAAGGAAATACTGGTTTGGAAATAAACTAGTGCAATATGAACATTGTTCTTAAGATTTCAATAGGGATGACTCCCACCTTCAGGAAGAAAGACACCGGACTCCATTTACTAAAAAAAACCAACTCTTTCATGAGACTAAAGTTTCAGATTACATGAGTTAAAGATAAGGCAGGGTTTTTTAACCCACCAAGTTTGGGTTTTTTACCTGTCTATTTCTAAACCTTAAAACCTGTTCGATTATTTTTTTTCCTAGACTCCAAGGCATACGCTTTTCTCCGGGAGACTGAACCACTGCCAAAACCATACTGCTATTCAAGGATCTTAACATGCTTTGCAAAAACATTAATTAAAACTCAATCAGCAAGAAGAAGGGAGTAAGGCAGGAACTTTTATTTCACAGCAAGGAAAACTTCACCACCAAAAAAAAGGACAAAAAGATTTGACAACATACCAACCATCTCAGAGAAAGTGTGCTGCAGAGAACAGCAGAGGGGATGCTGGGAGGGCAGAGAGGTGCAGGAGGAAGAGTAAAACCCAGCATTTTCTCTCTTGGCAGTGCCTTTGCTAGGCTGTGCTCCTATTATGCAATATTAAGCTGGCTGAGATTGAAAATGGTGATTCAAGAGTCGGTTTCCTTATTCCGGGCCCTCCTCTGCTTTCTCACCACACCTACACAATTGGTGCATCCAAATACACCATCGGCACCATCCCAAACAAAGCAGTTGCTAATTATCGTCTCATTACAAGGACGCCTCATCTGTACTTCTTTTGAGATTTATCACGCAGCCATTATTCCTCTCTGCAGCATGATTTCCCACTCAAGTGTGGCAAAATAAGGCAACAGCTATTTAAATGCAATTTGCAACATGGTCTGTGTGTATTAATTTCTTAGTGTCTTCTGGGAAGATAGTACCTAATCCATAAATATACATCCATTTGCTTAACAAACTTGTGGACAAAAGAAAAGTAGGACTAAAGGGACAATTTGATTTCTACTGAATTTTACATACTCATTACTTCATAATACATCAATACCATTCCACCAAAGCGAACTAAGGTTAGGAAAGCCCATAATACATCCTTACCACTATGGCAGGGCTAGAAAGGAAAATAAAGGGGCCTGTTTACATCAGACATCATTCGCTGCTTTTGCAATTGTTATTTCCCTTTAAAAAAAACCCCAAAAGCAGGTTCTTGATGACTGGTGACTGCTCAGTACTCCTGCAGACAAAAACGACAACCTGAAGAGCTGTGAGTTCAGCAGAAAAACGATGCTTTCCTGAAGGCAGCAGGTCAGAGAACATTCTCTACCCAGGAGGCTGGCACACATCCTAAGCAAAGGTTCTACCAACCTGAGCCACCCAGAGCAAGCACAGCATGTAGGCAGGAAGGAGGAATAAAGCAGGTGAAAGTGGGGAGCAGAGCTGCTTGGGCTCTGTTTCTTAATATAAATAGCTCCATATAATAGATTTTACTGAACCAGAACTTTACCAGAAGAGTAAAGAAGAAATCCATAACCCCTCACACTTTCACATCTTCAGCTCTTTGGACCTCAGTACATAACTGACACCACGGCTGCTACTCAGAGCAGATAGTTTGGCATCCATGCATGAAGTCATCTACTGCCTGACACCAAAGGCTCCTCCTTGCAACAGAAATGTTCAGACTTCACATCAGGTTGAGAGACTGTACCACAGAGTCTATTTTTGTTACAGAAAAGAATGTTTTCAGATCAAATTTGTTTCCAAAACAAAGGAATTCACCTCCCAAAGCCTGCCAGGGAGAGGGGAGGACAACATTCCTTCCTCTGCTCTCAGGAAATTACTTACCCAACTGCTAGGAGGTGTTAAGATGACTGAGTCTCTTTCTGATGCCAATACTGAAAGGTGTCAAATGCCTTCATATCACACTGCTGTCAGAGCATGGTGAGGGAGCTGAGCACCACATATCCAAGCTCATGCAGAAAGTTTATTTTGTCTCCCCTGATCCAGAAACAGTTCAGACCACTAATATATGCAGCTCCAAGTTATTTCCTCTCTGGCATTTTTTCCTTTAGCTAAAAAGGAGTTGGTTCCATTGCCAAGTGATGGGTGCTCCTTAGTCAGAGCTGGAGAGCCTGAAGCTGATGATCGGCAGCTGACGGACAGAACTACCCAGCCCACAGAGGACTTCCCTCACCCTGCAGCAACCTGAACTACAGCCCATCCAACAGCAGCTGCTGTACTGTCTCAAGTGTGCATGGAGGCCAGCTGCAGCCAAGGAAAGAGCCCAGCTTCACCTCATGGCTGAAGAAAAGTCAGTCAGCCCTGGAGCTGGGCCAAGCGTGGGGATGACTGTGTCTACACATCTTCCAAGGGCGACAGAGATGAAAGAAGTGCACACCCTTCCCCTGGAGATTTAGCATCCCTTTCAGACTGTCCAGACAAAAAGGAGCCAATCACTCTTGTCCAGTAACAGGCAATCTTTCTATGGGACTTCGTGGATAGAAATCCATGGCAAAGACAGAAAAAAAGCCAGATGTCTCTCTGGGAGGACAACCCTCTGGGAAGCAGAAGTACACTACCAGGAAAGGAAAGACAATCATCCTTTTCTTAAACTATGATTTATGTTATCTCTGCTTACAGGCTAAATCATTTTCACAATCATTCAGACTCTGACATAACAAGGCAAGCAGCACCCCATGGGCATGGCAAAGGAAGCCTATCCAACACACCCATGGAAAGGGAGCTGGGGTCTCCAAAAGGCCTGATAGAATGAAAACTAAAGCCTCTGTGAGTCCAGAAGAAAACAAGAAGAAGCAAGTTTCTTCACTAACACGTGGGGAAAGTGTTGATATTTACATTTTTGGTGCAGTTTTAAGTTTCAGTTCTCATCTCACTTAGACATGTTTTGCACTAGTGTACAACAAGGCATAAGCACGAGCCACTATACGAAATAGTTCAACTTCATTTTTCCTGCATGCCAGTTACCAAGATGAAGCAGGAGGCTCTACTGCTTCACTCACCTATAAAATGACCTTAAATATATCTGGTGGGGATCCTGGTGGTATTTTTTTTATCCCTTATATTTGCACTTGCTGATGTATTTTGTTCTGTGCTTTCTCAAAATGGTTGCAAGTCAGAATGAAAAGCTTAAGTTTCTGAAACTGCTGAGATTCTCATGGCACTTGACCAAAGGACATAAATAAAAATGAAAACAAGCACTCCAAACATACACTTCTCTTTGGCAAAAGCAAAGGCAGCTTCTCTGGAGAGTCTCAGCCATTGTCACTGCACAAAACCTGCCTAGACAATGCCAGTAGGAAGGTTAATATGTTATTTAATAACAAGAAATGGCAATCCTCTGTGTCCCCTCCCCAGAAACACTTATGAAATAAAGAGTTGCTGCTGGAATTTCAGACTTTAACCCCACTTTTGTACGTCACTTGACAGTCTCTCTAGTTCTGTGTGCCCACACATTAACATGCAGGCAGGAAAAGGAAGGAGGATAAAAGAGATGCACAAACACAAGGATTAAGTGGGCAAAAATTGGCTATCGAGGCCTTCAGGCAAGGAAAAGAAAGCTCTCCAGGCAAGCTTGTCAGACAAATAGCCTTCCAAGGGGAGCCTTGGAGACAATCCAACTGGACACACGCAGCATTGAGCTAGTCTATGAAAGGAATTACATAACTGGCTGGGCATGATAAGAGGTTCTATGTCTGCTAAGCCAAATAGTCCCTTACCACCTGATGTTCATTTGACAGAAGTGACCATTTGCAGATTATCTTCTGGACTGTATTGGTTTCCTTAGGTTTGGGGTTTTTTTTCTTTTACTGAATCAGAGAGTTTATCTCTGTTCTTGCTAAAGCCACAGCAAGTCCCATCAAAGAAGCAGTCCAAGAAAATTAGCATTAACAGATTGGAAAAGGCCTTTAAAATCAATGATCTAAAATTCACCAAGCCTAGTTCAAGAAGGTGAGAAGAATCTCAATAGGCAAGTTTAGCGAACTGGTGAGATGTGCACTGCTAACCATCCCATTCCCTAAGCTTGCAGCCTTATCATGAGGATACTGGAGATGTGGAAACCTCATCTGTGCTGAACACGAACAGAACTACAGCAATCAGCACCAGCTGTTCTGCTGCAATGACCCAGTAATCATCATGATTATGTGTCCCACTTACTGGGGGACTCTGCTAGAGGGATTAGCAGATCGTGATCGTCACACTAAGCTCTACTCAAAAAAGCATTAAACCTAAGGATTCAAACATTCAAAATAATTTCCTGCTTAAGTACATCAGTGTTTGGGGTGCCCAAGATAAGACAATTCCTAACTGGCAGAGAGCATTATCCCGCCAGTGATTGAACAGGGAATCCCACATCCCAAAAGCAGGCCCTGGGAGCACCATCTGGACTTGCTCAAGAGGCCTGCAACGTTATCCCGTTGAAAAGGCTTTGCTAAATCCTTTGACACTGTCTCCCCAGAGCATTTCTCTGGAGAAACTGGCAGCCCATGGTTTGGACAGGTGCACTGCTCATGGGGTAAAAATCTGGCTGATGGTCAGGCCCAGAGAGTGGTGGTGAATGGAGTTATATCCAGCTGGGGACCAGTCAATGGTGGTGCTCCCAGGGCTCAATGTTGGGGCCAGGTCTGTTTAATGCCTTTATCAATGATCTGGACAAGGGGATTGAGTGCTCCCTCTGTCAGTTTACAGACAACACCAAGCTAGGAGGGAGTGTTGATCTGCAGGGGCAGGAAGGCTCTGCAGAGGGATCTGGACAGGCTGGATCAATGGGCCGAGGCCAACTGTGTCAGATTCAACAAGGCCAAGTGCTGGGTCCTGCTCTTGGGTGACAACAACCCCTGCAGTGCTGAGAGGAGGTTGTACTGACCTGGGGGTCGGTGTCTTCTCCCAGGTAACAAGGGATAAGACAACAGGAAATGCCCTCAAGTTGTGCCAGGGAAGGTTTAGACTGAACATTAGGAAAAATTTCTTCACTGAAAGTGTGGTCAGGAATCGGAACAGGCTCCCAGGAAAGTGGTAGAATCACCAACCCTGGAAGTGTTCAAAAGATACTTTAGGGCTATAGTTAAGTGGTGAACATGGTGGTGCTGGATTAATAATGGTTGGACTCCATGATCTTGAGGGTCCTTTTCAACCTTAATGATTCTATAAAAAATAAAGTTTTCTTCAAACATAACTTGGGGGATGACCATGCCATACTGAATTCCTAGGACTCTTGCCTCCCCTGAACCTTCCTTCCTGTGCTAACAATTACCAGGGGGACAAGAACACACTGAATCAACACCAGTAATCACAAACTCTGGTGCCCTTCCATGGCAGGGAGACATCTTTTGTCAAAACCTCTGCCTTGAGTTTGATATGGAAACAGCTCCCTTTTTCAAGCTCGCACATGTTGTTTCTTCCTTAATACTTTTTTAAGTAAGATATTGGATATAAGATCTGCTACCTATTAAAATATAAGCTTTGAAGGCAGAAAACACTTCCAGAAATTATCTTAAGAATCGTACTGAACTTTATCAAATCTTGAGTCATCGGTCTTTTCACACAAGTGTGCACTTCATTACTTGGCAATGGAACAATAATTGCTCTTCAGTTATGCAAGATGCACCTCTAATTTGTAAGGGGTTTCTGGAAAGGTAATGACAGATGCTTTAAAAAAAAATCAAATAGGAGAATATGAAAAGTCATTATGTAGTAGTGTGATAGCTGGGTCACAGTCTCAGCTTGTATAAAGGCACAATGCAGATGTTGTGTCTTATGCATTCTTAAACACTGAACCTGAAGCCAAATTAATCATATTACTTTGCACTTTAATCTAACTGAATCTCACAAATGAAGCATCATCCGCATAGGTCAACACCTGACATCCCTGCTTTCCTGACAGCTTCCTACACACTCTAGGTAAGGCTGCCAGCAACTCAGCAGAAGGCATTTTTCCCCTCCGAAATTATGCTTCCTGATTATAAAACATATTGGGTGTGAAATAAAGATATCAATCTGTATATTTTCTGGTTTCTAAAAGTAAATTCAATGTAAAATCTGCTAGGAACTATATTGTGAGGGACAATCTTGTGTTAAAAGGGACGATCATTTCAAATTTTCTCCACTCCCTTTTCTCCAACTTTACCACTGTGGGCAGGGGCTCAGCGCAGCATTTCAAAGACCACGTGTTCGCTCATGGCCCTTCCAGACAAAATGTCAACTCCAGACTTTGAGCACTTGCGTTTGCTGATGCGTGGCACAGCTCCTAAGATCAGGAGCAGCACACCATCCAAATGTCATCTGGGCGTGCAGATGCAAGATCAAGTGCACCTCCTTATATGACTAATTTTCCAATTAAGATTGAAACACTGTTGTGCTAAAAACACAACAAGCACATGGGAAGAGCTTGTTCTTGCTCCATAGGGATTTATTATCAAAGGTACGCTAATTTTACTCTAATCAATTTGGTTTTACTCAGCAAAGCACTGACTTTCACAATATGCCACTTTTGCCCTGCAAAACATAACTGTATTTTACTGCTTTCAAACCATTTAGTATCACATCCGAAGGAAAATATTTTTTAAAAAAAACAACAAAACAAACAAGGATTGGCAAATGCTTAGAAAGCTTGCTTCACCCACTCTGATCTCCATGCCAGTGCAGACATATTATTAACAGGACCCAGCTATCTAATCTGAGACTCGTTCCAATCCAAATACATAAACTACATCACAACAGCAGCTGCTGAGTAGATGTACCCAGAGGAAGCCCAGCCTTTAGTCTGCCTGGAAGAACGATAAAACAACAATCACAGACTGCAAAACTTTCAGCAAGGAGAGCCCTGTTTAATCTACTGGAAAAAGACATAATGAGATGCAGTGCTTGGCAGCTGAAATTAGATAGATCAGACTAGAAATAGGCACATTTTTAACAGCGAGAATAGCATACTGCTGCAACCATCCACCTAATCCTTATTTCAAATACTCCATCACATCAAGTCTTTAAATTCAGGGCTGCTGACAGATGTGTGACACAGCTCACAGAGAAATGCAGGCTTCATGCAGTAATTCTTACACAGAGCTCTGTCTCTTGCACCACGCTCTAGTTCATATTAGATGATCATAAATGGTCCCTCTTGACCTTAAAAATCTACAATGACGCTCAAGTAATGGTAAAAATTACTTCAAGGAGTTGCAGCTCTGCACAGCCCAGAGAGATCACAAACTGTGTGACAGCTCTGCACCGATAGCCTGTGTCATTTCCATCCCATACAAACTGGCTGAGGGCCACAGACAGAGCTGGGCTGGACAGCTGGCAGTCAGGAATCAAATTTAGTCCCTTGCTCTCGGGTTAGCAAAAGCTGAAAGAACTGTAAAAAAACTACCACGTACCTTGAAGAAGCACTTCCCCCCTAAAACATCAGCTGCCTGAAGTGTCAAGGACTTTGAAAAGAAAGAAAGAAAAACCGGTCTAATTCACATTTCCCAGCGGAGGGTTGCTACAGTGTGGTCTTTATAAAAATGGCACAGGAAGAATGACAAAAAATTCTCTCTTCCCCAAATAACTGAGCAAATCTAAAACAGTTAATCCTGGAAACATTCTCAGAAGATTAGCCATGGCTCGACTAACTTTAACGATGATAATTTTTAATTTAATTTAAAGTTGAATATCCTTGTGCAATAATGGCATAGACGAAGGACTATTAGGGAATAATCTTGTTTACGGATCAGTGAACTCAGAAAATTGCCAAGGCACTGTGAAACATATTCCTTATTCACACCTCATAATTAACTGAGTGTTCTGCTGCAATATTGAAGTCATCTTCGTTAGGAGAAAGCTGCTCATTTGGGCTGGTGTGCCACTGAGGGGTCTCAGTTGGTTCTGGCATTTCCAAACTCCCAGGAAAAAGCACCTTCAATCCATAAAAACAGCAGACTCCCAAAGTGTAAGGGAAGGCAAAGAAAGCCTTTGGTCCATGACAAAAGCACGGCTTGTGCAGAGAAAAAAACCACTTCTCTCCTTCCCTAAAGCCACCTGGGAGCATTTCTCTTTGAAAGGAAATTGAAAGAAGAAAATACAGTTCTCTTAATTAATTCACACTGAAAGGCGCTTTTGATGGAGTCAAGAGGCCAAATCAGATCAAAGTAAATAATGCAACAAATAGTGACATGAAAGCCCTGGGACAGCAGCTATCATGGCTTGCACTGTCTAGATCTTCATACTCAAAAGCGACAAATGCTGAAGCTTTCAGCTTCCAGGAAAGCAGAGAGGCTCGAGCCTTTCAGCAAATTTTAAGAAAGAAATTATCAATTTACTAGGAGGAAGACTTTGTTGAGGTAGATCTGCTTAAGATTTGGGAAATCCTAGATTAAGTCTCTGCTTTATGTCAGATTTTATGTTTGTGAATTTGGGCAAATGCTCAAACTTTCTGCCTTTTGGTTTAGAGAGGTAATACTTCTCCCTGACAGAGCACAGACACGAGGGGACTCTGCCCCTCTACTCAGCCCACAAGTTTTGCCCAAGGTTTCTTTGAGATATTACTGATCCCCAAATAGCAGTTAAGAAGGGAAGGATATATTGTACACCCACATCTAGGTAACTGAGACCCAGATACAGCGGCTACAGACTTCGATGTTGTCATCTCTGGCCCCAAAATCAGCCAGGCCCATCTTAGCTTAGTTCAGCATCTTGCTCCAGCCTTTCCCATGTAATGGGGAACAGGCCAGGCAGATGCAGCCAAAGCCAGTACACACAATAGAAAACATAGTAACAAAATATACTCACGTTTCTCCGTTCAGATTTTTACTGTACATATTACCTAAACAGTCGAAACAAAAGAATAAACAATAAAGGAAAAAGTGATGCCACAAATCAGCACCAAAAAAAAAAAAAAAAAAGCAGCTTGTGAAAAACAGAAGTAATAAAATAATGAATAAAAATCCAAGTCCCAGCATCTGGAGTGCTGCATGTTATTCTGAGACCTTCCCTTCCTCTGCCCATTTCCCAAAGGACCTAATAGAGATTGAAGAGGTACAGGAAAGGGTAATAAGGCTCATCAGACACATGGAATGGTGTTTGCGTGAGGAGAGAGTCAAGAGAACAGGGCTCTCCACCCTGGGAAGGGAGTACACATAGAGATACTATAAAATTACGAAGGGCCTGGTGAAGGGGACCAGCAAAATTACTTTCTACTTCTTATCGCACAAAGTCAAAGGGCTCCCAATGAAATTACCAGGTTTCAGGCAAACAAAAAGATTCCTTTATATGGTGTGTAATTAAAATCACAGAACTCACTGCGACAAGAGGCCCTCAAAGTCAGGGGAGAGAAGGGTTCTAAAAAGAAAATTAGGAAACTCCACAGAGGACAGGTCCACGGAGAGTCTTAAACACAGTGCTCTAGATACAGCATCCAGATCCAGGGACTCTAAATCAATAGCTGGCACATGTTCAGCAGCCACAGTAAGGAAAGAGAACCCTGTCCTGGCCACGTTCCCATTCTTCTCTTCTCTGTAAGCATCTTGTAATGACCACAGTCAGAGCACAGACCTAGATGGATCACTGGTTTGATATGGTGTTCCCACAATGTTCTTCTATTATGTTAAATATACTGATAGGAGTTCAACAGACAAATCCTAAAGTAAAAGGAATTCTTGGTTGGGGCTTTTTATTTCCTTTGAAGAAATATCATGCAAAAATTCTTCTATTTATATTAATGCATAGCACTAGACCAAATGCATGAACAAATGCCTTCTGGGTGGAAAGCTATCCATCATCTCCAAAAGCTTGTATGGGCAATGAATGAAGGAATTTCGTTTTCCATACTGAGTACTTTCATGATGGAGATACCATTCAGGACCATAGGCAGGGTCATGACAGTGAATCCACAGTATGCCAGACAAGATCAGCAAAGGAATGCTGATCATAACAGATTGATTAGAAAGACCAGCATTAGCAGCCATTTAGACCACAGGCCAGGTGACAGCTTTCTAAAATGAAAATTCCTGATGCTTCTACCAAAAACATTTGTATTCTAAGCAATTCATCTGCTGAAATGAATGCATGACATAATTATGGGAGAGAACAGGGGAGAAGAGGGAGAACAACAACAACAAATTAATTGAGTTTACCACTAGAAAACAAAAGAAACATCTCTGCTTCAAACATTTACAGATAACTCACAGGTGCAGTGATACAAGCTGCTGTCATGAGATTAGGCAGAGATTACAGTAAATGCAATTAAATCAGCTAATGCCAAAATATTCCAAGAGAACCCAAGGCCACCACTTTACACCAGCTCGGTCTCTACAGAAATTCCTAACACAGTCTTGCAGGAACTGTATGTGTAACAGTGGTGTATGAGGGGATAAAGCTGTGTTTTATGGCAAGGATATAAAGGTAATGTTCCATCTCCCTTCCCCCTCTAACTGATAATTACTCTTTCCCTGAATTTTATTTTGAACAATCAGTGGAAAACTTTCTTCTCAAGCTTTTCCTGCTAATTTTCCTCTTTGGAAGAACACTCAGAGGGTTTGTTGGCATCTTTCACAGATTAAATGGAACTGTATTTTATTCCATATTTTTATATTAACCGAAGTGCAACCATAGTTAGTCTCAAAGTACTAATTTTATGTTTATTATCTCCTTACTCTAGAGCTGATTTGCAAAACCAAGGGATTTCACAGGTCACGAAAGGAGAGATTTGAGCAGACTTCAGCCCCCAGCCTGAGCAGAGGATCTACAGCAAACATGCTGCCAACCAAATCTTTAAACACAGGGAGCAACTGCATTATCCACACAGCAAAAGAATGATATTTTCTTAAGACAACCAAACCTAACTTTTAGAAAGAAGGTTAAAAAAAAAAAATCAAAATAACCACCACAGCATATTTCAGTAGAAGATTATCATATAAACCACTCCATGATCAGTTGTGGCAGGCAATGAGAATTCATAAGGCAAAGCAGGGTGTCACCAGATGCTGCAAGACCTGTCAGACCTGGAAAGCAAACACTCGACAGCAGCATTCCAACAGCCCAAGCACAAACCTTGCCTTTCACGGCTTACTTTGGCCAATATCTGAATTTTAGCACCGATGTTTGGGAATGTGGAATGCATTTACAAGAGTCCCTTCTGCACTGCAGTTTCCTGGATATTCACATTCTGGAAATTGCTTAAAAGAATAGAAACAGAAAATCTGCATTTCAAAGATCAAGAGAGAAAAGTGTGTTCCAGCATTTCCAAGCCAAGTAGAAGATTAAGGTTTCTAATGCACACGTTGGAAAATAATATTGGGATAACTGCATTAGAAATGTGAAAGAGGATTTAATACTGTACTTTAGATTAACTTGAAGATTAAGTTTCTAGTCAGGGAAGAATCTGTTCATCTTGGAAAGCATACAGGGAGGATGGGAGAAGTATTACACATGCTAGCAGATTTTTTTTTTTTAGACTTTCAAAATCAAATATTAAGTCTCAACAGCTACTTTACATTAAAAAAAATCAAAGTAACACTTATCACACAACTGAAACCATCCACCTAAAGTCACCCTTGATGAGATTGGTGTCCTCGTGGTTTCGAGCAAACTATTGCTTGTATCAGCCTGTGAACACTTAAAGCCAAGTAACTTAGTCCCGACAGTCTGCTGTCCTTCCCCTAATACATGCTGTGATTACCAGGTTCACAGAGGAGACATGGACCAGCTTGGAAAGCATCAGTCATTAATGAGGTAGGTAGTTACAGCTGATCCCTTCACTCCTGAGGATAGCCTAAAAGTTTCCACTAGATGTCCAAAAATGTGCCTGGAAGTCAAAGCATAAGAGAGAAATGGTTCAATTAGATTTGCTATCCAGGGAAATACCTGCAATAATCTGGGTATCATCCATCTTCAGGTGTTGTGGTTGGGTTGTTTTTTTTTATTTCCTGGGTGACTAAAATACCGTTCTGTGCCAAACTAACCCAGATTTACTGCAAGGAAAATGACCTGGCAAGCCATTAGGGTTTGTTCTTGTTTCTCAGCCGCTGTTAATTCTTTGACACTGGTTTACAGGGCTTTCAGAGAAAGCCAATGAACACGGGCACGCTGCTGTTTCAAACACTGGTTTAATGAGACTGCCATGAACTGTGAATAGAAAGGCAGTCCTGTGAAGTAAAGAGAATGAACAGAGACTCCTGTGAGTCAGCTCTGGGACACACAGGCTGCACCTACAAATTGGGGATTTCCAATTAGCAACACAGGGAACAGAAGAGGCCGACGTACAATGAAGTGACTGCAACTGCAGGGCTTAAACGCAGCTCCCATTAATGAGAGGAAAAAACCCTCTCCCTCTGCACACGAATGAATAAGCGATCAGCATCTTTCAGAAGATGGGGAAAAAAGAAACCCAAAACCACCAAAACCAGTCATTAACTTTTCCTCCTGATTCTGTTTTGCGCAGCACCGTTCTTTGTCCCAGCCCCAGTTTCCACAAAAATGGATTTTTATGAACTAAATTAAAGTCTAAAGGATCTTTAAAGACTAAATAATCTTCTCTAAAAAGAAAAAAAAAGCTAGAACATGTTAAGTCATCATCAGCTAAGAAAAATAACACCAGACTCAGTCTTATCCCTTTCTTCTGACATTCAATGTGCATGAAGGCAAACTACTTCAGTTTATTTTTTGCTTACTGAAATAAACAGGGCCTCTTGGTGCTGTCACAAATAAATAGTCCAGGAGAAATTATTTACTTTCCACTTCCTTCTAGGAAGTATTTAAGAAGAGGGAGAGAGGTGCTTTTCTGTACTGCAAGAAAAATGCTATCCAGAACAGTGGCTGAAACATAGATCCAACAAAGGGTGTCAAATTTAAAACCAAGCCTCTTCTATTCAAACAAGTGCATGCACAAGTGCCTACTTTTCCAGCCACAAGGAGCCAAGAGTGAGATCAGCTGTGGCTCCACGCCACCTCAAGCACCAGAGCAGAGCAGGCTCCTGGCTTCTGCCTGGCTCTCCACGCTCCCTCCTCCTCAAACCCAGGCACCAAGCACAGGGAAAACTCCCA
Source organism: Falcunculus frontatus (assembly GCA_013398115.1). Classification (NCBI taxonomy): domain Eukaryota; kingdom Metazoa; phylum Chordata; class Aves; order Passeriformes; genus Falcunculus; species Falcunculus frontatus. The sequence continues at coordinate 382,955 of VZRV01003630.1, read as the reverse complement.
AGTTAGCTGTAGGGCAGAGGAGAGCTGAAGCCCCAAAGCTGGAGAAATGAGGTCAAAAAGAAACTGGGATTTGCAGCCCATGGAGCAGAAACCCATGCAGAGGGAAGGAGGAGATAAGCAAAGACAGTGAGTGCTGGTAGCTGAAAGAATCCAGGGGGACCTTGCTCCCATGTTGGGCAAAGCTCCCACAGCAGAAGATTGGATTGGAGAGATGGGAGGAGTGGGGAGCACATGGAGGATGCAATAGGCAGTACAAGGACACACATCAGGGCCCTTGAATTGGCTGGGCAAGGACTTAGGGGACAGGAGTACAGAAGGAACCTTGGGAGTGAGACTAACACAGTAGCTCTTGAGGAAAGCAGCAAGATCCAAAAGGCAAAGCCTGAGGAGCAAAGACTGGAAGCAATTAAATTACTGAGGAAAAGCAAACAAGAGAAGAGATGAGGACATGCTGCAGTACATGAGGCAGGACAACAAAATGGGGAGAAAGGAAGGAAAGGGCTGCCAGAAGAAGCCACACATGCTGGGCCAGGTTCATTCCTCTCCGAGTCTGGAAGGGAATGTCATATCATTGTGTCTCCTCTGTCTGAAAATATCTAAAGGAAAAGGTCCCTCATCTCTCAATCCTGACTCCTACAGAGCACAGTCTACTGCTGCCACCAGCTAGTCTGCTTGCTCAATCAGCAGATGACCATGAAGTCAATACAAAGGTGAATCCAACTCTTAACATCCATGTGGCTCCCCACCACAAAATTTCTGGCTATTCACTTTATTGTTGTGAATAGTCAGGAAGTTACACATCCAGAAACTATGCCAAAAGTACTTTAAAAGATTACAGACTGAAGTAACAAACTGCAAGGAAATACCAGCACTTGGTAGTCTGTACACAGAGGAATTATTGAGAAGGTGTAAATCTGTCTCAGAGCAGGACTTGAATAACATGAAGTAAATAGGGCATGGGGCAATGCTCTGGACCAGGAAGAAACAAAATATTGAATAGTTACTCATTAAGTTAGCACCATCCATTCTGGGCAATGAATCGAGCAGGGATTGTGCAAAAAAGAAAAAGCTATGTGATAGTGTAATTAAAGACCATCACAATATAAACACACAACGAGGCCAGAATTAAATCAAGTCTTTCTTACCTGGTGAGTGCATAATTTTGCAGCACAATGAGGTCTAAACAAGTCTTTTTCTGCATGCATGCAACCTTAGTCATCATCATACCAAAGCAGCGCTGTTCTTCACTAAACTTCAGTCTGCAAGCAGTGAGTTCAGTTACTTGTACTGAAACAGCACTTGAAGATTTCAGAAATTAAGGCACCCTTGGCATTGTTTCTTGTTTAGGGGGGAACCGAAATCTTAAAACAACCAGCACATCACACAAATGGAGGTGGAAAAGCAGCATGAATTACTGTGCCTCATCTTCCAGCACATGCCATGGGAAGAGAGAGATTTAATTATTTTCCCAAGATTACACAAGGGCTCTCTGGAAGACAGTTGCAGGCCACCAAGTGTAAATCCTTGGCTGAATCCAAGGCTGGGAGCATAGGGGCACCCACATCTCAGATGTTTCTAGACTCTAGCAGAGCCTTCTGGTGGGCTCAGGTACCATCTGCACATGACAATACATATCATCACTGACTGCAGGGGAATTCATGGACTTCAGAAAGATTCACTCAACATTTCCTACACAGACTGTACAGAGACAGCAGTAGAAAGAGCTATTGCTCAGACTCACAATGGAAAAGCCATCTTAAGAACTGAGTTCAGAGAAGAATAAACCACAGGCCAGATCCACCTCTGCAACACACCTCCCCAGAGGCAGCCAAACTTCATTCATAACTTAAGCTTACTAAATAGCAAGAATGGCAGAGCCTCAGCAAACCTGCTAGAATTTTAAAAACTTGCAACACCACAGAAGCAGCATCCCACGGATCCCAGGATAGCAATGACACTTACCTAATCTGCCATCTTTCAGCACACACTGTGCCTCCCTAGGCCTTGGGACTCAAGGTGCTACTTGCCTTTTGGAGTGAACTTGCATTGTCCTATTCCCACTTCAATTTTAATTATCAATTAGGAAAAGAAAGAAATCAGCCTATAGCCAGTGACAATGCAGCAGTTCCTTTTCTCTGCTTTCACACAGAGGCAATCCAACACCAACCTTTGCTCTGAGTGTCACTGACTAGGAGCTTGATCCTGTATTTGCAAAATCTCACAACCCTGAGGACATCACCAGTGAGAGAGGAAAGGAAAAGCCTAGGCTGGCTCTATTGCTTAATGCTCCAGATTACTCACTTTGCTTTCCTAGAGAAGAAAAGCATTTTAAAGTCGCAGACCTTTTTCACCCCAGACTGAATCTCAAAGTGACCTGGAATTTCTCCACCAGCTTTTGCTGTCATGTTTGCGAAGCCCTTTAACACTTCCTTGCCATTTTGCTGTTGCACTGCAGTGAATGTTCAGGCCAGAGACAAGTATCCAGGTTTTTCTTTTGCCTTATTTTGGTCAGGGGCACACATACAACATAAATAATAGTTACCTTACTGCTTTCTCAGAAGCACACATTCCTTTTTCCTGCTGTGCTTTGCATAAGAACGCAACCACCACTGACCTCCAGGGTGTGTAAGTGCAACTATGAACAACTTACCAAAGTTTAAGAAAGTTGTACCACATCTAGCGGAAAGTGTCTTCCTTGCACTTTTATAACCCAGGCAGTTTCATACCCACACTTCCCTATCAAACACCCTCTAACAAACACAAGGAAAAGGGGAAGTTTGCACACATGAAAGCCCACATCTGGGAAACTGGTCACACTATTCTGTCTGTATCAGTCAGGAATCTAGGACGTAGCATTGCTCTGTGTGGCATGGGGAAATTCAGCTGAGACTTCTGCTTTTTGAACAGCAACTTACTGTTTAAGCAGAAATGTGCTATATTGTCATATTAGTTAAAAAATAAAAAAAAAAAAATTAAAAAATCATTGCTACACAAGGATTGGAAATAGAAGAAGCCAGTGAGAAAAAGCCAAGCAATTGATATGTGGTCACACACTGTGTGTGCCAGAGGTTTCCCCCCAGCTCTCCCTCTGCTCTTCCTTCATGCTGAAGGACAGCATCTGTTTCAGCTCAAACCCTGACCATGCACACTGCACAGGGACTCAGGGAAGACATGTTATGACCTCAACATATTTTTCCTCATAGTTTATCAAACTTAGGGCCAGCGCAGACATCCCTGGAATGCAGCACATTCTGCAGAACATTTCCATCTTCTTTCCCTTGCTACTGTAAGAGGAAACAACAGCGCCACCAGATCAGTTCAGTCATCAGATCACATTTATCCCTGCTATAGCCTTTAGGATTTCATTGGATTTTGGATCAATGGGGTTTTGGGCCTGGATCCCACAATGCTAATGAGTAGTGAGTTCCCACGCTCTCTTTTACACATACGACACAGATTCAAAGTGATGCTGTTGGGCACAGCTCCAGGTACACCTGCTGCTTCTGTAACCTGACCAAAAAAAATTAAAATAAAATACATAAATAAAAATAACCCACAAAAAAGCCTCATGCAACAGTTCATATACATGGAAAATAGCAGCATTAATTCCAGTCTGTTGTCCACTCCAAGGGAAGAGTCTCACCACTAGCAGACACAATAAAAATGAGCTTCTAGGACACCAAAGAGAAACAGATTCCAGTTTCAAAAGTATGCAAGCTATTGTTGAGGCTTGTTTTTCAAGAAGCTCAGAGTGAAGTCCCCAGCTCATTTATACAGCTCAAAACCATCAGAGTGATTAGGTGGTATGGAGGTGTTCATGGGCTGCACCACATTTAGCAACACAGAGTGTGAGGCACATAGCACATGGCATAACCAAAACCAATTAAAAAAAGAAAAAAAGGTTAAAAAATAGATTCCAGTTTTCAGTGGCTTCAACAAATCATGAAAAAGAGAATGAGTGACGATTGCCATTGATACTGATTTTCAACAGGACACTGACCCCAAAGAGAAGTACAAGCCTGACATGAAAGTTCCTGTCTGTCCTTCCCCATTTTTATCATATGGAATGGCACATACAAGCCTCTTTCAGGTTTTAAAACTCAGGGAGATGGATCAAACCCACAGGAGATTCTAGTTACCTCATTTCAGCAGCATATGCCAGCATTCCCCAAAACTGCAATAAATTGTGGTGATAAAACCTACAATTTCCTCCAGAATAACTCGCTCCTTACTCCTGAAGGCAACTGGGACTGCAACCCACATATTCACTGGATGGCTGAAGATAAGAGCAAGTGACAATAAAGAACAAAAATATCTCTGCACCAAGAATTTACATAACTAGCTCCAGTTACTGCTAATTAGACCAATTCCCTTAATTCCTCCATTACATCTTCCTGCATTTTTCAGTTAGCTCCAGTAAGAAGATGTATAATAAATTATTATTAAATAGAAACCTACTTGATCACATTACAAGTATTTAAAAGTACAGATCAGTGCACTACTACTTTATTCTAACTGAAACCATACAGTTAGTAATCTGGTGCACTAAATAAGATACCTGAAGCCACTTCACTGTGCCAAATCTGTCCACCAATTTTGGAGCTTCTGAAATATTTAAAGCTTTTTGCCCCTTCCCTTTTGCCACGGAAGAAGACCTACACAAGCCAGACAATGTGAATTACAAGGAAAAATTGCACAACTAGTCTTACAGATTTGACAGCACCTTCATTTTTTCCTTCTTTTTTCTTCTATAGCAAGGATTTACTTTTTTTTTTTTAATACAACATATATTTTAATAGAGAAATTGTCTTGAGTCCTTCCTACTTCGTATCACATAATATGTCAACAGCACAGCTCTCACAGGCACGCTTCCCTCTCAGCCACTGGGACCAAGCCAGCTCCACTTTGGGCATCCCACAGCTAACCCTCACACAGCAAGTTGTTGCAAGTGTGTTGTACACAGTCAGTCACTTGAGAAGAGAGCAGCTGAGCAGCTTACACCACCATGAGAGCCCCTTTTCAAACAGAAAGCAGCTATGTACATGCAGGGCTTGATTTGCCATGTGCAGAAATCCTTCACAACACTCGAGGAGGCAGCTGCCAAAAAGCAACTGCCAATTGGCAGCGTGGAGGAGCTCACTCTGAAGCCATCCCACGTGCACGGGCTCTCCAACATAACTTCTGCAGCCTCTCCTGAAGACGCTGGAAAATGAGAGGCTTTCCCCTTGTATAAGAAAGGGATGTTCCCAAAAGCGGGGGCAGAGAGAGGGTGTCTGGAAAAAGTACAAAGCAAAGGAGGGGAGAAAGGAGCAGGAGAAAGAAAGAGGACTAAAAGAAACAGGGAACAAGATGAAGAAGCAAGACAGGAGATGTTTTTTTATATTGATAACCTCCTGCCCCCTGTTGTGAGCATCAGTCTATTCTCCCAAGTAACAAGCAATAGGATAAGAGGAAATGGCCTCAAGTTGTGCCAGTGAAATTTTAAATTGGATATTAGGAACATTTTCTTCACTAAAAGAGTTGTCAACAACAGACTGCCCAGGGAAGCAGTGGAGTCACCATCCCTGAAGGTATTCAGAAGATGTGAAGATGTGGCATTCAGGGACATGGTATAGTAGTGGGCTTGGCACTGCTGGGGTAATGGCTGGACTCAACGATCTTAGAGGTCTTTTCCAACCTAAACAATTCTATGATACTATCTATCAGGGAAAACAGAGACAAATACAAGGATCAAAGAGAATAAAAACACTGACAAGTCCTCAAATATTCTCCTCCTTTTTCCCTCAACCCTCCTTCTATCTTCTCCTGTCTTCCCTCTCCAGCAGCACAAGTAAAATTACAGCAATTTCAGGACAAAAATGGCTAAAACAAAGTGAGCGAGGTGACGTTTTAAGGCAGCCCCAAAACACACTGGAATGGAGCAGGAGTAGGCAGCAGTACCTCCGAATGGCCCACACGGCTCTGCTGGGCACGGGCAGGCCCCCGCTCGGCTGCTCCTCGGGCGATGCCGGGTGACAGGAGCTCCAGGCACCGCGCTGAGCCAAGCGCTGCCTCCCGTTCTCCCGGCCGGACAGCGGCACCCGCGGCGAGCCACACGGAGAGGCCACGGGCGGCCGGGCAGGCCTCTGGGGAATGCCCCCGTTTCTCCTGAGAAAAGGGAGAAAAAGAAGGGAAAGGGGAAAGAAAAGGATTTAAGGATTTTTAGGGTTTTGCACTTTTACTTATCAAAAGGTTGAACGTTATGAAATCGGCACAACACGGTGTCAAACTGCAACAGACAACATTTATTCAATCCAAAAGGAAGTCTTTGTGTGCTGAGAGGACAGTATTTATTAGTTCCTAACTAGATCTAGAGGAAGAGACTTGACAGCAACAGAAGATGAGCACTCCTGTATCAAGCTGTTCTCTGGACCTCTGTTAAGATGGGAAGCACTGTGGTGTCATTCCTAATTTTTTGCTGCAAAAAACAGATGATGTTCCACCGCTTTTAAACAGAAAACAAATCTGGACAGGTTGGAAGAAGGAGCAGGTAAGTTTTCAGCAACACATAGAAGGCTGTTTGTTTTCTGCTGCCCTTTTAAGTCAAATGCAGTCATAAAATCTTGAGCATCACAAACAGAGAGATAAATGCACAATACGTGCAACCAGAGCAGATACGAAAATATAGCACATCTGGGCTAGAGAGCTTCATTCCTACAAGCTGAATAGTGCCACATCTAGGCAACTGGCTGCCACTAAAACAAAAGAATAGCTCGAAGAGGTCCCTGGAATGTGGGCCTATGGGAAGGGGGAGACTGAGGAAAGGAGGGAGGAGGAAGGCACAGATTTTCCTCCAGTTAATTAACAGTTATGTTCCCTTTAGCCAGGCAGCTCCTGAAACACGCCTGTCAGGCTGTAAATGCAAGTGTTAACAAGCAAGCTGGCTGTCAGTCCCCAGAAATCTCCCTGGCTACTTGCCCACCAGTCACACCATTAAGACCTACTTATCCAGTGAAAAGAGGAGGAATCCCCTGCCGATCCATTGTACCTGCCCAATGATTGCTATTGCTGCCAGAGGGCAGGTCTGAAACGTGGTCTATCCCCATTAGGGCCTGGAGAAAGGATCACAAAGGGAGGGAAGCCAGGATGCTCCTGGGAGTCCCCTTTCTCCTCCCTGCAGTTGCTGCTCTCGCCTTGTGCCAGCTCTGTTCATTTAATTCACTACAGAAACACAAATTCAGTGTCCTTTTTATAACCCAGATACACAAGCTCATGCAGGGTGTGACAGGTTCCAGAGCTGGTGGGGCAGCACCAGTGGAAACACAAGAAATGATATGAGGAGCAATACCTCCTATTCTCAGTAGCAGTGGGCTCTTACATTCACTCTCAGATCTGCACCAGGGATGTTTTGGGAGAGAAATTGACCAAAAAAAGCTTCTAATAAAACAAGACTTCTGACTTTGAAAGGAGATGGAAAATGGCAGTTATTTGTGACACTAAGTGGGTGAGGGATACAAACTTCAAAGTATTTAATTTTTCTCCAGTGACTGCTGAGAGCTGCTAATTATTCCAACCAGAATTGGATGAGTATTTTCCCTCTTTTTCCATTCTGAAAGGACAGAAAAAAAATCAAACCTGGTTTCACTACTAAACATCATACCATATTTCTAAACCCATGACATTGTAACTAAATAATCAAGCAGACACTGCGAACAGAAGGAGTTAAGCCAGGGAAATGTTAAGATGTTGATGTTTCAGTCAGAACTCCCACACTAAAAATAAATGTTAGTCTTGCCAGGGTGAGTTGAGCATTTTAGGGATCAGTTCTTCACATCTGGTCTATTTACCCGAGAAAAGTTATCAGGCAGCAAGAGAGTAACAAAAAAAATATAAAAAATAAAACAAAACACAAAAACAAACCCAAAACCACAGGATGAAATTGTCAAATGTGTACCATCTAATTCAGCAGGGCAAGTCCATCTCCCCCAGTGCTGTATATCATAATCATACATATTTTAGACTCACAGGTGAAAGCACTTGAAAAGCATGAGCATAACAAGTTACTCACAATTTGAGTCCATTGTAGGAGAGGGAAAAGAAGTCATAAACCAAGCACACACCAAACACAGTGACTCCAGTTTCTTTCACCAGCATTGCACACGTCCCAAGGAATAAACTAAGCAGCAAAAAGAATGGGGAGGCAGTGGGAGGGAAATGTTCCCCAACATAAAGCTGATCCACACTCCTGAAAAACAGAATTGACATAAAATATCTTAACTGCTCTGTTATTTTCATGTTTATTACAGTCACACAAATACTGAGACACTTCTCCTTAATGCCTTAAGATGGCTGACATGAACATGTTAAGACATGAGCAACCTAAAATTGTTCATTTAGGAAAGGCTTAGACAGAGGACAGGAAGGGAAAACACAAATGTGGGGAGCTGCTCGAATTCTTGGTGCACAAGAGGGGAAAAAAGACAAGCAGAAAAATAAAGTAGACTTGAAACAGTCAGAGGAAGGCAGAGTAAGTACAGAGAGGGCAGAGAAACACCTGCTTTCTGTCATGTGGAACACACATGCGTAATTCTCCTCATGGGACGAAAAGCACTACACAAGCAAAAATTCCTTCATCCCATCCACACTCCCCTGAGTCAGAGATGTGTCCTAATCATTAACAGACTGGGCAGCAAGCCTCTGTCTCACGGGAGAAGGTAGCAAAGAACCAAAATCAAACAGGCAGATTCCTGTGGGGTCACTACCAGTTTCACACCTTCGAAACCTTCCGAAGAAAACAGCATTGTGGGTTTGTAGCAGACAGCCCCAGAGGGATATAAGCAGTTTTTTCCCCACGGCTGGGATGACATGGTGCTATTTCTGACTGCAAACAATGTTATTTCAAACTGCAAATAATGCAAAAGGTGCAGAAACCCCATCCAAGTAAGCTATTTCTGTCTCTATACTTGTTCAGTTACAGTTTTAGAACACAGAGCAGCAAGCAGTGCCAAGTTCTCATCTGAAAAGGATGACTAATGGTCTAGACACACTCCTTAACTCTCCCAGACCAGGTGCTCCAGAGTCCCACAGTCACAGCATGCATTTGAAAGGCAGGCATGTGTCTGTCAGTTCTTCACTCTACATACAGACAATTTGCCTTCCATTGAAAACATTCCTTTAGAAGTTTTACAAGCCCTCCTCTGGTGTGTGGTCGGCTGCAATGTCAATGGAAGAGGGATTGTCAATGTTGACTTCTGGTTTTACGGTTTTTTTGTTCTCATAAGCATCACCATGGCTGCAAGCAGGGGCCAGGACACCTCCACACAGCAGTGCTGTGGGAAGCACCTCTGCCAACAACCATCAAACACTGACAGGTTTGCCTCTGGTCCCCTCCTCAGACTAGAGGATCTCAGGATGTTATCACATACCTATTATAGGAGAGAAAAGCCAACAGAAAGAGTAGACAGGCAAGGACATCTGCTCTGCCTACTATACCTGTTACCTGAAAGGAAAAGAGACACACAGGTGTAAAAACACATCTAGAAATGTTAAAACACTCAGTGACTGCCTCAACAATCCGTGCTCATGCTGCTATTTTAAGCTTTTGATCTTTTAGTGTTATCCTCCCTCAGCACAGCAAAATGTTACTTGGACAGTGTAGGATATGCTCAGTTTTGTCTGCTGCATTTCTTACTTGGCAAAACAAATGAGTAAGCCAACAGTAAAGTCATTCTTTACTTAATAAAATATTAATAAAGTTACATAGAAAGTGCCAATTTTAGGGATCTGTTTAATTTTGTATAGTAAGGCTTAGATGAGAAATGTATCCAACTCCCAGTACTGAAATTTGTTAAAGAAAAAGACTTATTATATAAGTAATACTTGAATGAACTTTATCACCAAAAAGGGATATTATTATAGAATTTATTCCTCCTGAACAATCTGAGTTTCGGAGAGCTTTTTCTACATATTAATTAACAAAATCTTTTTATAAAAAAGGGAATACTGAAGAAGAATGGATAAACACTCTTTTTTATAGTTCTTTCAATATCCTATTTCATAAAGATCTAAAAATCACCCATAAAGCAAATAAAAAGCCCTTTGAAATTTTGCCCCTTTTGAGATTACATAATTAAGTTATATTCAGAGCTCTGGCATTTATTTTAACCTTTTAAAGTTCTGACCCAGACAAAAATAAATTCCAAGAGTGCCTCTTCTAAAACCTCCCTTAAAATATAAAGCTGTATTATCAAAGGAAGCCTAGCTGATTAGTTCACACAACACAGCACAGGGAGTAACTCCAAAGCTTGTGGCTTTTTGTTATTAAGGTAATCTCTCCTCAAGAGTTCTCAGCCACAGGAGCTATTTCCCTCCCTCATTTACAAAGGCTTGGAATGAGAGCAGTGCGATGTCAGTGGCATCTCAGCTAACGAGTGCATTTCTTTTTTACAGTGTGGAGAGCTGGACGTTGCCTTTCCTTCTCACAGACAGCAAGACTCCTTTTAGCTACAGAAGTGTCTCCCTGTGCTAACAGACTGCAGTTTTGGAATGACTGTGTCTTTAAATGTTTCCTTATAATGAACAGAAAGATGTCCAATATGAGCTGTTGTTCTGTAAACTTACGCTGGTGTTCGTTAACAACTTTTGTTCTGAAGATGATTCTCCTAGCTTTTAACTGAAATAAATATAAATTAATCCACGGGTCACATCACCTCTGTCTGAGAGTGCTCCTCCAGAATACACACTAATGCTCCCTTCACTTTTTCTCCCTAAAACTGATGGCTATGGGAGATGACTGAAGGCATGCAACAATACCCCAGCAGGAGAGCACAGCCTCACTGAGGTCTTTGGTTGCAGAAGACTCATGTCTATCCATTTATTCCCAGCATGGCTGATTAGGACCATCATTTGGAATTCAGTGCAAGAGCAAAAACACTTTAAGTATGAATGTGTATTTTTTTCTTAATGACTCCTACAAATTATTTTAAATAGAGTACATTCTCACCTTTGCTCCCCCACAGCAAAAAATCACAAGTACCTCTGTATGACTCAGAGGCTTCCTTAAAAAAAATTAAAATTTTGAAGAATGAATTTATTTTTAGCTTTGGTGGCACATACTTACAGCCTCGGTGTGAATGGGATGCACAGCAAAGAACAGCGCCGTGACAAAAGCGAGCCGACAGTCCTTGAACACAGCTTTGTCACAAGTATACATCAGCACAAGAGTCACCAGACAGTGTAAAATTACATTCACTGCGTGGAAATAGAAGGGGTTCATGCCAGCCAGCAATATGTTTAACCTGTAAGGAAACAAAACAAAACCATTACCAGATTTGAGAGGTCTTGTAATAGCAAGACATCCTTCAAATACCCTAAATTATGCCTTTTGCCCCATTTGCAGCCATCTAATGTTAGTGCTATTAAACTAATTACTGAAAATCACTTTAAACTTCTGGTTTATCTGATTGAAGAGAAACCATTTCCCCAATTTTTATTTTATGTGGTTGTGTTTGGCAACCTTCTTGAGAGAGATGGGAGAGTCCTGTGCCCCCCCAGCACAGTTTACTGCAGTGAGACCATGCCTGTGCTTCCTTAGCAGCAAATCACCCTGGCCAACATCATGGCACTTGTCCTATTTCCCTGTTGGCACCTTCTGTGGTTCTGTTGGCCACGTGGCAGCTTTACAATATGGGTGGTTATTTTCTGCTCTAGAATAGATGCTTTTGCCCAGGAACAGCCAAGACAAGGACTTGGTAAAGCACTGGAGAATCTGCTTGGGATAATAGGGGCATTTATTCCTATTTAACTGTCAAAATAGTGTCACACACTGAAGGTTAAGCCTGTATTTAAATGCTTTAGTGGCATAAAGAAGCTTGTCTAATAGTTTGCATCATTTTTATAAGGACATTGATGGCAAAGATAAGTTAGCTAACATCACCCTAGACTCAATGAGACAATTAGGGTTCATTATTTGTGTCGATCATAAAAAAAAATACAATGTAACAAGCTGTTATGACATTTGTTTGACAGCGTGTATTAACACATTTTTCTGGTCACTGTTTTTACAGCCAGCTTGCTTAACAGCTGCTGACAAGCTTTGCCTTACATGCAGTTGAAGATAATTCTCTTTAGTATTAACAACATCTGTACATTTGGACAAATATATATATATACTCACACAAATATACACACATACACGTGGTGTCTATCTAGAGAAGACTCCATATACGAACAAGGAATCTGGAAAAATGTCCTTTAACTAATGTTGAAGGATATTTTTTTAAACAAAGGAGAAGATAACCAGTGAAAAGAAGACTCAATCTAAATATTTTACATGCAGTTGTAAATATGCTATAGGGTCAATAATCCTTCCTGTTGTTACTAAGAGACTCCAGGTCTCCCATGACGAGCACGATGCGACAGCAAGGCCACTGGGCTGTTGCTACTATAAAAAAACACCTTAGGTTTTTTTTGTGAGACAGAGGAGGTGTGAAGAGGTCTGTGAGAGCCACACAACTTTTTTTTTTTTTTTTTAAAAATAACTCCCTACATTTCTTATTCATAAGCAAGGAAGTGCTAGCTGTCCTGGGTTGAATTTTCCAGGCCAATCTAACTTTACCAGACCAACAGCCTTACTTGTGCATTCCTGCTCTGCTCCCACTGGAGAATCTGTGGAAGCAACAGATGAAACCCAGAGAGTTTGCAAAAAAAGTGAGATTTTGGCATGACTTGACCTTTCGCTTCGAAGTATGGGTTGATGCAGTTACATTTTGACAAGACATCAGTCTGTGTGATTCAAGAATACATGAAGGTTTTTCTTTTTTTATCCCATTTCTCCTGCAAGTCACTTCAGGGCAGCAACATCCATCACTTTCCCTTATTTCTACCAGCCCTGAATGACAAACCACAGCAAATGGCAGTAACAGACATCCAGAGTTTCAGCTCCAAACACGCTGCAGCAGTGGGAACCCCCCCACCTGAACCTTGTTTTCAGCATACTGAGGGGAGCAAGGGGCAGCACAGGGCCACCCTGCCCTAAAGGAGCCACAGTTCACTCCAAGACACCTGCAGATGTGCACAATGACAGGGACCCTCTGCAGGACACATTCTTTATATAAATGAATCATTTCTGGCTGCAAATCAGCTGGAGCACAGTCCACTACTCCCCCTCAAATGCCAAAGTGTGATCTGGTAACCTGATTTCTGGAGAAAGCAGATGCAGGCAGGTGAGGACAAGTGCTCAGGATATCAGGTGATATGAACTCATGCACCAAAATGAGAGAGATTCTTATTTAGTTGGCCAAGTTGTGAGAACCAATCACTAAACCCATGACATCTGACAAATATTCTTGAAAAATCTATTATCAGTTTCCATGGATCATATCTGATCACTTCCCATCCTGCAAAACAGGTCTGCTGGCAGGAAAGGCAGAACTTTGTAGGCAAGGAATCTTCGTGCCTACAAAGTTCTGCCTCTCCTGCCATCAGGTCCCCTGTCCCAAAGGCAGGGTGTCCTCTTCACGCCCCTTCTTAGGGTGAACATCAAGTCAATGAGGCTTGTAAGCTGTGAGTTACCGGATGTAAATTATTGAAAACAGCTCTGTAAAAGCATCAGCCTCGCAGCTTGGCTGTTCCCCCATGTGTTCTTTAAATAAATAAAGAACAGCAGAACAAAACACAAACATAATACCACTTTATTCAGGTAACTCTTCCATTAAACAGCAAAATCAGACTGCAAGTATGTTTTAAATACCATCTTTGGTGGTCCATGAACACTAAACATGAGTGTGTGCAGGTGCTATATTCACACCAGTGCTTTTTGCTGCTAAAGCTCTTTGTCATAAGAAATTAGGCCACATGGCAATGAAGGAAACATTCTTTCGTCCTGAAACAATCCCAGCAGAATGATGTTGAAATGTTAGCCCTGGTTAAATTTATTGTCTGTCAAACGGGTGAGCAAATCTGGGTCTTCCAACAGCTCTAATCCAAGTCACAAGAACTTTGCAAAGCTCCCCAGCTCACACACCCATGGGGGGGAAAAGGCAGCTTCTACAGAACACCAAATTCACTCCACCGCAGAGGAACTGTGGAGGAACTTCTGGGCAAGGGAGCAGAAGGGGATGGGTAAGTAAAAAATTACTTCTCCCCTCTTAATCTTTAATACCCTAACAGAGAGAGTCAGTCTTGCTTACTGGCAGCAGCATGCAGCAATTATACACAGCAGACAGTTCAGCAAACAAAGGAAGTAAAACTGAGATATGAATCTCAAAATTAAGGAAGAAGTGGTCTTTCTCCAACATAATGTTCATAAACAGAAGTTTTGGCAAGGAAAAGCTGCACTCCACTGGAGGGAGGTGAAGGTGGTGTTGTCCTCGTATTTCCATACTTATACTGCCCCACAAATGGGGAAAATTGTATCATGTGGGCTGGAAGACCTTAGCCATTCCTGAATGAAGATCATAACCTCTGAGCTAAAGCACAGCTCCTAAGATATGCCTTATGGCCTTGGTAGAGCACACAGTGAGGAGAGGAGATGCTCTGGGCTGGCCAGGCTGTTTGAACAGGCTGCTCCTCAAAACAGAGGATGTTTGCAAACAGCATCCTAAAAATTTGGGGCTGAACATAGCAAGTGACGACGCTCCTAGGAATAGAGACCCTTGAAAGAGGAGATACAACCACCTCAGACATGGGAGTCTTTCCTCAGAGGAGCCATCCATGAAACACTTGGAGAAGAGCTTTTGTTGCTTTAACATCCCTGCTGGAAGAGTCCCTGGAAGCAAAGATTCTGCTAAACCTCCTGCGAAATGGCAAATGGCAGTTCAAATGCAAAGGGCCTCAGAAGACCCAGGGGAAAGGAGGAGAAGAGAACATACACCCAAGAGAAATCTCTCAATACTAGGTGACATTGATAGGTATCTTCTAATAGAGCTGACCAGCATCCCCCCAGCCACCACCAAAATAAAAACTGACTAAACAAATCTCAGCATTGATCACATGTCCCATCAGGGCAGAAAGGCTGCACTGAAACATGTATTCAAGCCAAGACTCACGACTGATTTTGTGCCCAAATGTTGCAGCATATGTGCCTCAGCATGTCACACCCAAGGCAGAGCACTGCCCAAACTACATGCCCATGCTGGAGGTACACCAAAATAAAAAATCTCTTGATTTTGTTAAGGCTAATGGCTGTTTTCCAGGAACAGTGGAATAGTACAGCTTACTTTGCCATCTGCAGTAATTTTTCTACCATTCTTCCACCATCCACTTTAGGAAAAGGAATTACGCAGCTTCATTCTCAGAAAGAGAGACTTCCACAGGCACCAGCTGTTGAAGGTTCACCGAGTAGAGCCTGTACAACAGCTCTCAAGAAGAAAGCAAACCATTCTATCTCTTAAAAGTAAGCTCTATCAGCACCCTCAGACAACCACTCGCCCTCTAGAGAAGTTATCAGACAGGAACACATCCATTCTGGGTAAGCAATTCCCCACAAAGAGGGCCTGGAAATGGAGTGGGACTCAGTGACTTCATCCTCACAGACTCACAACCAGAGGGGTCTATGCTGCAAGAGCACAGGCTCACAGACAAATCCCAAACATATCCAGTTACAGCATATAATCATCAGCACCCCCCCAGGCTCTAATATAGTGCTTTTCCTCCACTTGTACACATGAAGACTCATTCAACCTTTTTTAAGGCCTCTTATGATTTAATAATATTGTAAACCATAATTGGAGAGTTTCTCTTTTTATAGACTTTGCTATTATCCCTGGGTAGCTCTTGTTTAGTTTAATCTGTTTTATTATTTTCAAAAGACTAACAACAAAACATAACATGTTATGAAACAGACATGCACAGGATAATAATGGTAATTTGTCATAGCAAGTAACACTTAATGGAAAGTCTCAGAGCATCCCACACCTCATAAAACCTCCACAGTTTTTATAAAGGAAGGCTCACATGAAGATTTATATAAATTAATCTAATATATAAGGATGGATTAAGTTTCCTGTGATGATCTTTTCCTGTTCAAATTGTGTGTTAAATATGGCAAACTTTATGCAAAGTAATACCCGCTTTGAGTGCATGGTGGAATCTCCTTATAAACTCCACAGATGCATGTACTGCGTGCCAGGAAAATGAGCATTTGCACTCCAAAAGAGGTGCAGCTGCATCAGTGGCAATAATGGTTAAAGCTGTATGTGGAAACAGCTCAAAGATTAATGAAAAACCTGTAGCAGTAAACAGAAAATAAGCCCTTTTGCAGTGGTGTTCATGCAATGGCCAGTTTCCACCACAAAGTGCAACAGCACTTTGTGCTGAATTGTGCTGATAATCTTTCCACAGTACAGTACAATGCCTAAGAATTAAAAGGACAACAAGGCTTAAATGTTTTGGTCCTTGATTTGCTATAATGGCGATGGGTGAGAAGACAGAGGCCGTATCAGTTCCCAAGCTACAGCAATTCCCTCAGAGAACCAAAGTCATCACTTACAAGAGCACTAGTTAAGTGCAGGCATTCAAAGCAGGTTATTGCTTTCCAGCAGGGCCAGGAAAATAAAACAGAAATCACAATTAGACTGGGAAGAAGCAGCACCTTGAAAGTGGCAAATGTGCCACGGCAGAATTTTCTAGTGAAACCCTAGAAAGTGTGGTTTGATGACCATTCCTGTGTTACAAATAACAAGAGCACCACTCACACAGCTTCAGGTTTGCCTCCACAAGCAGCCTTGGAAAACTAGAGAAGAAAAAAATCCAAATGATGGCAAGCAACAAACTGACAAAACCAGGTGTCATTTTATCTAGATAGTGAACAAAATGCAGTTTGCCTTAAAAATTATTCTTAAGTAGCAGCTCAGCAAGAGCTGAGGAAACAAACATCTCATGAAACTCTTCAGCAGCCATCCATCAGAGTGTGGAGAGAGAAAGGGATGAGATGCGATCAAAAACCAAGATAGGATGGTCGCTCATCAAGAAGAGAAAGCAATAGTAACCAACATCTAGTATAAAGTTATTAGTCCTAAAGACAGTATTTCAAACTGGATGTAACAGTTCTTCACCAAATGTGAAGTAAGTTTGAAATAAGCTGAAGACCATGAAGGAAATGCCGTTCTAACTTAAAAAGAAACAAAGAAAAAAGAAAAAAAAGGTATAGTGAGTGAAAAGGGAACAGCCCTTTTTTTCTTTTCCCTTTCTTTCTTTAAGTCTGTGAGACAATAAAGAGAAAGTCCAGGAAAGCAGTCAGAAGCACAGTGAGGAAATGCAGAGAAATGCCTTTAGCTAACCAGCAGCAGCCAGAGCACTTTATTTTCATGGACTCTAAAGAGTATTGACAAGGATGCTCCTGTGGGTAAGAAGGCTGGTCAAAAGCCGAGCCTTTTAGGTAAAAGGTGGCCAAAGAAAATTAAGGGTGACATTGGTGCAAGAGGAACAGAATGCCCAATGAGAGAAAATCCCCAGGAATTGGTAGGTGTTAAATAGAGACAAGACACCACTGAAGCAAGCAGCAAAGATAAGCATGACTGCATTCACATCAGCCAAGTTGTTCAGGAGAATTAGAGAACTCTTTCCCTCATAAAAGGCTTTTAAGTCAAGAGACAGGCAAATTTTACTCAGGACTGAGAAAATGTGACGGCAGAATCCTACATGCTTTGTACACACCTCTCCCTACTGGGCAAATCCTCACCTCTGGGCTTGGCTGCAAGCAGCATGACAGTGTGGACCCCCAGCCAGGTCTGCACCCTCCATCCCTGGGCAGGGAGCTTCCCCTAACCCTCCACAGGAATCCTGTCCTACTTCCAGGGAGTGCAAGCAACCCCAGAGAAACACAGCCCAAACTTACAACCATAAACATCAGACACCTGCTACAAAAATTACATTTGTGAGGGAGACTTCATGTGCACCTGGAACTGGGGAAAAAAACCCAAGCTTTGAAGCACCAAGTTTTGGAAGAAACCTAAAATGGCAGCAAGGCATTCTGCTTTGAGTCAGAAGAAAAGCTTATGGGCTTAGAGACATATCTGTATTTCAGCTACAACACAACCAGTCTTACAAAACCATCTGCTTTTCTTCACAAAGTCCACCTCATCCACTGTGGCTACACCAGTATTACATCAATTTCATGGCAGGTATCACAGTAGCAGTGTGGAGAGTGACTGCCACAGCCTGCGTAGAAATAGTTGGCTAAGCTGTACAAGAGAAATACTGACACGATCTTAAACACCGTGATGTACAGAGTGAAGAAAATACTTGTGCACTGTGTATTTAACCTGACACATTATAGCTCCACTATATTACCCTGCAATGTCAAGCTGTAATATAGCATTAAATCAATAACAAAGAAAATGTAAGGTCTTTTTTCCTTCCCCAGGTTGTTTTGGTTTTCTTAAGCTCCCTGTCCTTGAAACTTATGCCACTGATACAGCTGAAAAAACAGAAGGATCAGCTGTAAACAACTAGATAGATCAGAAGGCTGACAGTGAGTTATAGAATCAGTTCTCTCTTTGGCTATGTATTTACATCTAATCCAAGCTCACATTCACTTAAGGCTTTCATCCAAAGCCACTGGTAGTCTCACATGAGGCTCTCAGTGCCAACCCAGAATACTGAGCCGCTGCTGAAGTGCCCCATTTACTTCCCAGCCAGCATCACTGGCTAGCAGCCTTGGTGGGCAGACCTGGAAGGTTATCCATTCTGCAGTCAGCACCTGAGCACAGCCCAGACTTTTTAATTTTTTTTCCCCTTTTTTTTTTTCCAGCTAGAGTACCAGTAGGATGGCTCTCTGCACAAATTGTGTGTCTACATCTTTTCTGGTGAGAGAGCTGCATTCCCTTTTGCAGCTTATTACCCCTCCAGCTCCTCTCCTCCTAGGCCACCAGCAGCAGCTGGAGTGGACACTCTTAGACCTTTCCCATGGAGCCAAGCACATTCCCATGGAACAGTCACTCCCACCTCCTTCAAGGAAGACCAGGTATCTGCTGGGCTTCCCTGCCATGCCATCCTCCCAAGTCTTTGTCATGGCCACATGTCCTAGACTTGTCACCACCTTTTCCTTTCGTCCCTGGTGAGCTGTTACTTGAGGCACCCCCCTCACCAGCATCTGCCTCTGCACCACCAACGAGGCTGAGCACACAGGGCCTTCACTTCTCAGCCACCTGCAAACCAGGAGGCTCATCTCTGATTAAAAGTCTTTAAATCTTGGCATGCAGGGGATTTGAAAGGCTTCATTTCACCATTTTCTACCACTGCGCACCTTCACTGTGCTGCTAACTACACCAAATCTTCATCACCTGTTTGTTTCTGGGTTGGAGAATCTATCTAAACGGGGATTTGGCAGACAGAAAGAGAAAGAGGGAGGGAGACAGCACTGAGGATTGCACCTTCTGCTTCAGCAGCTGAGAAACATTTCTGCAAAACCACTGGAAACAAGGAGTAACTTAAGTGCTAGTGAGGGAATAAATGATTCAGTGAACTTCTGTTAGTGGAGGCAAGGTGTAAGACAGAAAGCACCCAGTTTAAATATAAAATCCTGAGTGAATTACAGAACTGACAGTTCCTTTTTTTTCCCCTTTTTTTTCTACCTTTCATGTTAACATTTTTTAAGGAAGACACCAAAAAATAGTATCTTCTGAGTCTAAAATGTTGCCTTCTTTAGAAAGAAGTATATTTAATCCCTTCTTAGAGAAGAAAATACCTGCAGGTAAACACCTCTAAGTGACAGCAGCTGGAGAAAAGAGCATTAAATAAGTTTTTCTGAAGGACTAAGCAAAACCATTGCCTACCATCTCAATTCCTGTGCAGATGAGGAGCTGTGTTAGACCTGTCACCTAACAGTTACCCATGTGTAATAGGAATGCTTCTGAACCAACTCATTCAACATTCCTATATTTTATACACGTCAAGAGAAAAGGCAAGAGAAGTTCAAAGACACAAAGTGAACATTATTAAATTCAACAGTCCACATGAAGGCTTTTTTCCCCTTCTGATGTTAACCCACACAAAACAGTGCAGCAATTCTGTGAATATTTTAAGTTTTGCTTAATGGTTCCAGTAACCATTAAGCCACTCTTCTTTTCCTCTGATCATTCATACTGTCAGATCCAGTGTGAATAATGTCAAATATTTGAGTTCTTTTCACTGTTTGGCTCCAGAGCATTAGTCTACTGGAATGAGGACTGTCACTTATGATTTCCAGTTCATCAGGGACACTGAACTACTGTTACACAACTTCAGCAAAGTCTGCTTCAGATTTTTCTGACAGATGGGTGATAAATTTTTTTAATTGAGATCATTTCAGGAATATGTAGCTTATATGTAGGATATGTTCAGCCTAATGAAAAGTCCACAGAGCATCTTGAGTCCTGCCTCTTACTTTCACAGGCACAAAAGGCAGAAAAGAGACTGAGATGAAGTTTCTGTAGACTGACGAATCTGTAGATATAAATTTCAGCCCACCTTTCACACCTGTTCTGTACATGCAGTTTGGAGATCTCCCAGATTCTTTAATCTTAGTACAGCAAGATGCAAAACAAGACTTTACAGATGAAAGTTTCGTGCAAGAGAAGCAGAGCCACTAGGCTGATATAAAGATTCATGCTGCTATTAAAATGCCTTGGATTTGACCAAATTAGCACAGCAACAAGATAAATTAAACAAAACAAGCAAATCTAAAAACAATAAAGATACCAGAATACTTTGGTCCTCTCTCCCCTCCTTCCCGCTCACATCACACAATTTTCTCGAGAATGGGTGGAGTAAATTCTTACAAAAGTAGTAGCAACATTCATTTCCATTCTGTTAGTTTCTGCTAAGCTTTTTACAAGAATCAGGGTAAGTCCTTTTTTCCTTCTGCAGGAAGGCAGAGAGCAACCAGCGACCTCCTGCTGGGCAAGGCAGGGGTGGATGGCTCAGGCAGGCAGAGCACGGCTCAGCCGCAGGCTCAGTGCCGCTCGGCAAAAGCTGCCCGAGGCTTCTTTGGAAGCACTGGGTTTGGAGGATTCACTCCACCCAGTTCTTAACATCTTCCTCTGACACCCTACTGGTAGAAATGAAATGGGAAGAATGTGGAAACTGGAAGGCTGGAAGGATAAGTGGGATGCGGTGGAAATAATCTCCCTCTGCAGCCAGGGAAGATAAACGATTCCTCCCCTGTTCCAAATGCAATGCCAAGTGGTGAACAAATGACTCTGCCTTTGACCCAATGTCTTGGCTGTATGGTTATTATAAGCATAGAGGATGAAATCTTGTTCACAAAATTAGTCTCACTTCCCTTCCAAAAAGGACTAGGCAGAGACAGCACTTCATCCTTTTTTGACACACACACCCCTTTAAATAGCAAAGGCAAAACCAGTTCAAATACATACAAATGGGAACTAGAACATTTAGTTTCCATTTTGTTATTAAAGTTTCTTTTGCTCATTAGCATCACAATCTCAATCCTGCAACCTGATCTAGGAGGCCAAGTCCAGCACTCCAGTGCTAATATTGCATGCGGCGAGATCAGTGGCGATACACACAGGTTCACTCCCCTCTCCAATTACCCCCAGAGCTATTGCTGGAGGAATGGATTAATTACACAGATCCCCCAGCTACAAGAGTTTGGCTGGACACACGATGGAGAAGGCACTCTGTGTGCACAAAGCCAGCCCTGCCTGCGACTACCTACTCCCTCATCGTTCTTTACAGAAATGTGCTGAGACCCCCTTCCAGGAGAAGGTACAAAACCCGTTCTAAAAAATCCAGTTTACAAGGATCTATTCAGTTTTCCTTTATGAGGAGCATGCCAGCCTGTACCCAACCAGCCCTGATTCTTCCCCAGACAGCCAATACTGATGGCTTTTGGCTCCAAGTCCGCCTTTACAACCAAAGAGCAGCAAGTGCTCTGTAGGAGTGCCAAAGGGATGTTCCATTTCCCAAAACTGCTCTTGCTTCACAGAAACACTCAATTTTCACATATTCGTGAAATTCTATTTATGTATCCGGTGTGCTAATGAGTTACTCAATCAGCAGTGAGCCAGGAAGCGGTAATACATTCCCCTGGCAGATTTGCCAGTGTCCATACCCTTTATTCCCAGTGCCTGCCACTTTGTAATGAGCATCTACCGATCACCGAGCGCTAGACATCACCCAGCCACATCACCAGCTCTTCAGCACAGCTCCCTGCAAACTCATGTATCATCTCTAAACGCTAAAACGTGCTAAATATTCACCATTGTTAACGTTCCATCAGAATAAATTTTAAAGAGATCAAGCTAATGGAAAGAATGACAAACTGTACGGATTGTAACTGAGCTGATTTGCCACAAATTCTTCTCCTCGGGGAGAGAGGCCAGCGAGGGTTTTCTTTCTAGGATTAGCGAAAGTAGCTGTCACTTTGTTGCTGCTCAACTTCTCTTTATTCCTGTAAAACCGAAACTCCTCCTCAACAACTCTGCCCGCTACACAGGGAAAGAACATCTGAAGCAGGGAGGCTGCAACTCCGTGACTGACACGGGAGGCTGGCAGCTGCCAGGAGGGATGCACGGAACGGCGCGGTACCCGCGGGGCTGACCCCTCCGCTTAGCGCTAACAACAAAGGTAGCGATGACTATGGGTCTGCCTCAAAACACAACGCGGGAAGTTTCTGGCACGATCACTTAATTGTGGAGAAAAGGTACTCCAGACAAAGCACAGGAGGAACTCACGGGGAATTCATGTGAGCACCTTCCCTAGTCAAAAGCGCTTTCCGAAACGCTCCGTTTTCCCTTTTATCCCCCCGGCAGCCCGGAGAAGAGGCGCCACCTGCTCCCGAACGGCCGGGAAAGCGGGGCACTTGCCAGGAGAGCGGCGGTCTCCCCCGGAGCGGTGCCTCATCGCTCCTCTTCTCCAGCAAACTTGCCCCGGGCCGGGCCGCGGGACCGCGCCGGCGGCTGAGCCCCCGCCCGCCCCCCGGGCGCACCCCGTCCCGCACAGCTCCGGGCAGAAATGCTGAATCACGAAGCCGAGGGAGCGGGACCGGAGCCGCGGGGCTCCCCCTGACCCCCACCCGGAGCCGGCCGCCCCTCTCCACCCGGGCACGGAGCCGGGAGAGGGTCCGTGCGCAGGGGAGAGCCGCCCGCCCGCCCCGCCGCGGCGCCGGACACTCACTTGAAGGTGAGGACGCAGAGGGGCCGGTAGGACTTGTGGCTGGTGTTCTCGGCCATGCGCTTGCCCCAGAAGTCGTTGGCGAAGGCGGCGGACACCGGGGCGGCCGCCCGCACGTCGGGGTTGTTCACGATGGCCCAGACGTCGTCGTGCACGAACTCGCCCCGCAGGGAGTTGCCGTAGCAGAGGGCGCACAGCCCCGCCAGCACCGCCGCCGCCGCCGCCCCG